>ML283279.1:0-36890 GCA_005239495.1 Nicotiana undulata
GGGGGGGGGGGAGGGGGGGTGTAGCGTTGCTGAAACAAACTACTTTTTGAGAAAAAAGAAATATGCATGATTTTGTAAAATATGACATGATATATAGAAAGCATAGTTTTCTTTGGATGAACCGACGACCGTGACGCGGTGCATGACATTGCAACCTCCATTGCGGTGGAGATTTGAGAGTTCCTTCTCAACATTTTCCCCAGTTTGATGGGTAAAGACTTCTGGCTGTTACTGGTGCGGGCTCGGCTGAACTTGGTTCGGAATTTTGAGGTCCCTCCTCAAAATTCTGCCCCAGTTTCCATTCGTGGGGAAAATGAAATTTTATTAGAATGTGACCGAACCCACAGGGCTGTCTACATATCCCCTCTTAAACGGGAATCAGGTCAGGCGTAGTTCATTTTACAACATTGATAGAAGCATAACAATTACACATAGTAGCGCTTGACTGCATTTGAATTGATTGGTTTAGGCCAAACTTCTCCATCCATTTTTGTGAGTATGAGTGCTCCTCCTGTTAGCACTCAGTGAACCATGTACGGCCCTTGACAATTAGGAGAGAATTTCCCTTTTGCTTCGTCTTGATAAGGAAAGATTTTCTTTAAATCTAGCTGCCCCGGTGTGAATCGTCTTGGTTTGACTTTCTTGTTGAAGGTTCTGGTCATTCTTTTCTCATATAGCTGACCATGACAAATCGCGTTCATTCTCTTTCCGTCTATGAGGGACAATTGCTCATAGCGGCTTTCTACCCATTCTGCGTCGCTGAGTTCAGCCTTTCGTATAATTCTCAGGGATGGAATTTCAACCTCGGCAGGAATGACGACTTCTGTGCCGTATACCAACATGTAAGGAGTTGCCCCGGTTGATGTGAGAACCGTGGTGCGATACCCCAACAGGGCGAATGATAACTTCTCATGCCATTTCTTGTGTTTTTCTATCATCTTTCTTAATTTCTTCTTGATGTTGTTGTTGGCAGCCTCGACGGCTCCGTTCATTTGAGGTCTGTATGTTGTAGACTGCGTGTGCTTGATCTTGAAGGTTTCACACATTACTTTCATCAAATCACTGTTGAGATTGGAACCATTATTGGTGATGATTGACTCTGGAACTCCAAATCAACAAACAACGCGGTCGCGGATAAAATCGACTACCACTTTCTTAGTAAGTGCTTTGTAGGATGCGGCTTTGACCCATTTGGTGAAATAGTCAATAGAAACCAGAATGAACCTGTGTCCGTTGGAGGCAGCAGGCTCGATTGGTCCAATAACATCCATGCCCCAAGCGGCGAACGGCCAGGGTGAGCTTGTTGCATTAAGCTCGCTGGGAGGTACCTTTATCATATCCCCATGTATTTGACACCGATGGAATTTGCGGACGTACTGGATGTAGTCTATTTCAAGGGTCACCCAGAAATAACCAACCCGAAGAATCTTCTTTGCTAGAACAAACCCGTTAATATGAGGTCCGCATGTACCATCATGTATTTACTCCAACAACTTCGTTGCTTTCTTTGTCTCGACACATCTTAGCAAACCCAGATCGGGAGTCCTCCTATATAGGATTCCTCCGCTGTGAAAGAAGTTGTTTGACAATCTTCGTAGAGTGCGCTTTTGAGTGGCGCTTGCAAGTTCTGGATACTCTCCCTCTGCCAAGTATTTCTTAATGTCATGAAACCAAGGCTTTCCATCCGCTTCATCTTCAACGTGTGCACAGTAAGCCTACTGAGTGTGAATCCCTATCGGGATAGGATCAATTAAATTCTTATCTGGATGCTGGATCATGGATGACAGGGTGGCCAGTGCATCGGCGAACTCGTTCTAGATTCTGGGAACATGCCGAAATTCAATCTTTGTGAACCTCCTTCTCAATTCCTGCACACGATGTAGGTATGGCAGTATCTTGGAATTCTTGGTCGCCCATTCTCCTTGGACTTGGTGTATCAATAAGTCTGAGTCACCAATTACTAATAATTCCTGAATATTCATGTCGATGGACAAATTGAGCCCAAAGATGCATGCCTCATATTCAGCCATGTTGTTGGTGCAGGGGAACCTGAGTTTGGCGGATACCGGGTAGTGCTGACCGGTTTCTGAAATTAAGACTGCTCCAATACCCACGCCCTTGAAGTTTGCGGCCCCATCAAAGAACATCCTCCAACCGTCGTAGGATTCTGCAATGTCCTCTCCTACAAATTATACCTCTTCATCAGGGAAATACATTTTTAGAGGTTCGTATTCTCCATCCACGGGATTCTCGGCAAGATGATCGGCTAATGCTTGTCCCTTGACTACCTTTTGAGTTACGTAAATGATGTCGAACTCACTTAATAGGATCTGCCATTTAGCCAGCTTGCCAGTGGGCATAGGTTTCTGAAAGATGTACTTTAGTGGGTATATCTTGGATATGAGGTATGTTGTGTAGGCATAAAAATAATGCCTCAGCTTCTGCGCGACCCAAGTCAAAGCACAACAGGTGCGCTCTAATAGAGAATACTGGGCCTCATATGGGGTGAACTTCTTGCTGAGGTAGTAAATTGCTTGCTCCTTTCTTCCTGTTTCATCATGTTGCCCGAGAACGCAATTGAAGGCTCTGTCTAATACCGCCAAGTAGAGTAATAGTGGTTTACCCGGATCTGGGGGTATCAAGACTGGTGGTGTTGAGAGGTACTCTTTGATTCTGTCGAAGGACTTTTGACAATCCTCAATCAATTTAGTTGCAACATCCTTTCTCAGCAATTTGAAGATTGGTTCACAAATGACGGTAGACTGGGCTATGAATCGACTGATATAATTGAGCCGTCCCAGGAAGCTCATAACATCTTTTTTGTTCTTTGGTGGCGGCAATTCTTGGATGGCTTTGACCTTTGATTGATCTAGCTCTATTCCTCGACGACTGACAATGAACCCTAGCAGCTTCCCAGCAGGAACCCCGAATGCACACTTCGTAGGGTTAAGCTTCAGATTGTATTTCCTTAACATGTTGAAGAACTTTCTCAAATCTTCCATGTGATCAGCAACTTTATTTGATTTGATGATAACATCGTCTACATATACCTCGATCTCCTTGTGAATCATATCATGGAATATAGTAGTCATGGCTCTCATGTAAGTGGCCCCTGCATTCTTCAGACCGAATGGCATCATTTTGTAGCAATACACTTCCCTTGGCGTAATGAATGCCGTTTTCTCAGCATCTTCCTCGTCTATCCAAATCTGATGGTAACTAGCAAAACAATCTACAAAGGACTGCATCTCGTGCTTGGAACAATTGTCAATCTAGATGTGTATATTTGGCAAGGGAAAGTCGTCTTTTGGACTGGCCCGGTTGAGATCCCGGTAGTCGATGCAGACCCTGACCTTCCCGTCTTTCTTTGGTACAGGCACAATGTTGGCTAACCAGGTAGGATATTCGACCACCCGGAGAACTCTGGCGTTGATCTATTTGGTGACCTCTTCTTTGATTTTCAAACTCATGTCTGGCTTAAATTTCCTGAGCTTTTGCTTCACTGGTGGGCATGTTGGATTGGTTGGCAGCTTGTGGGCCACAATAGATGTGCTGAGGCCAGTCATGTCATCGTATGACCAGGAGAATATGTCCTCATACTCTCTTAAAATTCCTTATATTCCTTCTTTTCTGACGGTGATAGATGAATGCTGATGCGTGTTTCTTTGACGTTCTCTGTGTTTCCCAGATTGAAAACCTTAGTCTTGTCCAAGTTAGACTTAGGTCTATTCTCAAAGTTCTCGACTTCTTTAATAATATCCTCAGGTACATCACCCTCGTCTGACTCGGAATCCATTTGTTGCGTTGTCTCGTTACATGTCACAATCGTCGGTTCATCAAGATGAGTAATAGTAATGTTGTGTAAAATAAAGTAATGGAAAGGAAAACAGTAGCAAGTAAATGTAAGCAAATGCAAGATTTGGAAATGCTTTGATAAATTGAGTAAATGTTCGAACATAAGAGCTCTTTCTTGCAGAAATTAAAAAATGAAAAGGAAGGAAATGCTTTAAATAAATAAACTCCAGATAATGTTTATTTTGTTAGCCTTGCTACCCCGAGACTCGACGGGCTTTGGTCGTCCTGACAGACCAATTGTTGAGATGCGATCCCTTGCTCACGATTTGTATGGAAGGTCCTTCCTCCCCGTCCTCTTCAAGAGTGACACAACAGTCCATATCCTCCTCATCCAGAAATAGATCCCTCATGGATGCTAGTGCTTCTTCTTCGTCTGTACCATATATGACGTCAGCTGGCTAGAAAGTCTGCTCTATGCGGGGTATTGGCTGCTCCAATGGGTAGTAGGGGCCGCTCCATGGTGGCGACCAGTTCTTGAACTCCTCCCAAGTGTACTCATACCCTAGACCAAAGGTAGTACCATGCTTCTTGAGTGTGATAGGATTTTTTATCCCTTGAAGATGCTTACCGAGCCCTTTACCCGGCCCGTACCCTTGCCAGTTCAGTATGCTTTCGGTCTTACTGTTCCACCACTTGCCTCTATCAATAGCGTTGACACGATCTATGTTATGATAGATTTCTCCACCCAACTTTATCCTTCCATTGATGATCGGAAAGGTCTGGCGACCGTAGATATGGTTGCTACCGTCGCCATGAATGATTACCTCTTGATGGTTCCATTCGAACTTCACAACTTGGTGTAAGGTTGACACAACGGCCCCAGCCGCGTGGATCCAAGGTCGTCCCAACAATAAGTTGTAGGACGCAGGCACATCTATCACTTGGAAGTCTACATCAAGCCAAGTTGGTCCCATCTGCAAGTACAAAGTGATTTCCCAAGTTGGAAGGCTTTTATGTTGATTTCTCCTTCCTTTATCTCATGTAGACTTTTGCCCAATCTCTTGTGCGTGAACATCGGACAGATGTTGAGACTGGAATCCCCATCAATTAGGATCCTTGTGATGAAATGATCCTCACATTGGACAGTGATGTGTAGTGCCCTATTGTGCCCTAGCTTCTTAGGCAATAACTCATCTTCATGGAAAGTGATATTATGGCTTTCCAGCACCTGTCCGACCATGTTGGCCATTTTCGCGCTGGTGATATTGTCAGGAATGTATGCTTCACTCAACACCCTTAGCAAAGCATTCCTGTGATTTTCAGAATTTTGTAACAGGGAGAGGATGGATATCTAAGCTGGTGTCTTGTTCAATTGGTCGAGGACTGAATACTCCTTAGCATGTATCTTTCTCCACCGATCATCAAAACCTGTTTCGATGATAGGAGGACGACTGTTGGCCTGCTTGCTAGACTCGGCAAAGTGCTCAGGGGTATAAACTCTGTCAGTTCTCGTCATACCTTGTGCAGCGATAGCTTCCTCAGACTTGCCTTTGCCTTTCCTCCTTGCTTCAGCGGCATAGTCCCATGGAATGGCGTCTGAATAAAAAGGTGTCATTATTGCATTGCCACAGGAATAAGTGAAGTCATTCTTATTCCTGCTGGAGTATATGTTATAGATAGCCGGATTGCAACTTCGAGCGGTCGCACAAACTCAACTTCGATCGACCCTGGGGCTTTTCCTTTGGCGGATGATCTTGATTCAAACTCAAATGGAATGGACATGTTTACCTCAACTTCCTCAGACGGCTGCATCTGGACCACGATCGGATTAAGAGTAATCACAGGCTTCTTCGGATCACCCTCTACAATCAGCCCAATTGATCCCTCAGGATCCCCGTCATCATCAACTTCAATCATGTGGACACCACCCTTATGGTCAGGCAACGGATTATTGCGAACATTAGGAGCAGAGTCCTTGGCTACAATGATCTTGTTATCTATGAGGGTTTGTATCTTGTCTTTCAAAAACCGCATTCCTCGATGGTGTGTCCCTTCATGCCGGAGTAGTAAGCACAAGTTTTGTTTGGGTTGACCTACTGAGAAGGGTTCTCGGGGGTAACAGCGGGGATGGGTGCGACATAACCGGCGACTTTAAGCTTTTCATATAATTGGTCAATAGGTTCAGCTATGGCAGTATACCGTTTTGGTGGACGACGGTCAAAATTTGGGCGAGGTCTGGGGAGGTTTTGGCGAGCAGGTGGTGATTGGTAGTGAGAAGGTTGGGAATTATAGACATTATAGACGGGAGCTGGCTGGGAATATTTGGGCGAGGTAGGCTGATATGTGGGTGGTGGAGCTTGGTAGGCGGGTGAAGGTGATTGGTAACTTGGAGCTGGTTGGTATGTGAAGGAAGGTGCGGGGTATACTTGGTATTTGGAAGGGGACTTGGTTTGTTGTGCCACCATCACGGTTCCTACATCCTTCTTCCTGGACACACCACCGGATTATAGAGCTTTATTAGTAGCCTGTAAAGCTTCAAAGTTAGTGACCATACCGCTTTTGATACCTTCCTCAATTCTCTCTCCCAGCTTGATTATATCAGAAAACTTGTGTCCTTCGACCATCATCATCCGCTCATAATACTGAGGATTCTGAGCGCGCACGAAGAACTTCTTCATTTTCTCTTCTTCCAAGGCTGGCCTGACCTTAGCAGCCTCTTACCTCCAACGAGTAGCATACTCGCGAAAAGTTTCAGTTGGTTCTTCTTCAAGTTCTGGATGTAGAACACATTCGGTGCATTCTCCATGTTGAACCTGAATCTATCCATGAAGTCTGTAGCCATACTCACCCAGCTAGTCCATTTCTTCGGATCCTGATTGATGTACCAGGATAGTGCATCACCTTTTAAACTCCTCATAAAGAGCTTCATGCGGATCCTTTCATCTTTTCCTACGCTGACCAATTTGTCGCAATAAGTCCTCAGATGGACTCTTGGATCACCAGTGCCATCAAACATCTCGAATTTGGGAGGTTTGTACCCCTCGGGCAGTTCGACATCGGGCTATATGTAGAGGTCCTCATAATTCAATCCTTCAACCCCTTTAACCCCTTCGACGCCCTGAACTCGGTTGGTCAATTTCTTGAGTTCTTCGGCCAGATTCCTGATGAGCTTATCCTTTTCATCAGATTCATATGTATGTGGTGCAGAGTGAGCTACAGTTTCCACATAAATGGGGTTGTCATAAGCCTTGAAATGGTCTCTTGTCTGATCCTGGGGAGGTGGAGTGTGGTAGTTGCGTGGTGCCGGTTGAACGAGATCTTTTGGATGATTTGATTGTTTGGGGATGTTTTGTGGTAAAGTGGGGTTCAGAGCATTTGGGAAGTGAACATCTGGGACATTGAGGGAGAATGATAAGTGGGCCAAGTTCTTGACTTGATCAAGTTCCTCTTGGAACTTTAGCAGCTTCTTCTCTAGTGGAGACATACCCTCGTGCAGAACCTGAATACCCTGATCGTCAATGATCTCAACCTGTTCATCCCTGTTGTCTTTTCTAGTACCGCTTGCGTCTTCCATTTTACCCTTGATTTTTCTTTTGGGAGGACTGGGAGGAGGAGTAGGAGGAGGGACCTTTGATCTGGTGCAATAAGATGTTCATGCCAGAGTGCATGAACCAACCTTTGGGGAAGGGGAATAACTAACAAAAAGGTAAAGGAGTTAGTGGAGATATAAGGAATAGTGTGATAATTTAAACACGTAATGCGGAAATGTAAAACGCATCCTAAATTGGGGAACCTCTTTGTGCCCGTGGTAGGCCTAGCGGCAAATTGATTTGGAGAACTTAAGTACTAAATGCCTCATTTTATTGATGACAAGATAGACGAATCCGACTTGACTCAAAAAATGCGATAATATAAAATGTCACTAATGGCCGGTGGCCTTATTACATTAGAAAACAAAGTAAAGACAAGTCCTATCTATTTAGTCCTAGAAGGACCTTCCCCAGATTCGGCACCTCTACTTGCTTTGATCAACATTCCCATCTCGCGGAGTCCCAGCAACAAATAGGTTTTGGCCAAAATTCCTCCTTCAACTCCCTCAGTCCTTTGACAAGTTTCGATCCTCCTAAGGAATTTCTCTTCCAAGTCAACGATGCCTCGTTCCAAGTTTGTTAACCTTTGAGTGGAAGTGATGGCCATGTCGAATATGGGGACCTCGTGCCTCATTTCTGCAAGATATACAGGTTAGGCCCTTACCCCCACCAGACTCGACTATTTAACACCAATAATTAGCAATGAGCATTTTAGTTCTCCAAATAAATGCACAGAACGTGAATGCGTCCTTTTGGGTTCCAGGGAAACCCAATGGACTTTGGACAAGGCGATCTTAAAAGCTATTGTGTGGAAAACACGTTAGCCCGGCTAGGTTTGACCATGATGCATGCAACATACAATAGAGCAAGGTTTCTATTGGGGTTTTAGACTGGTACCCTTGAACGGACAACTCAAGGGGGAAGGCACAGAACTATTGACTGCACCGCTGATCGACTAGTTTTACCGCAAATATGACTTTCCGAATTTAGGGGGTGATGATATTGGAGTGCAACCACTAATTGTAAGCGTTGTTATAGGATTTGTTTGGCACGTGTGGAATATGAATGCGGAGCATGATATGAAGTAATAAGCATTAAAACAGATAGGCATGTATTTTCACGTTGGGGAAAATCAGTAAAGAAAGGAAATACAACAGTTATAATGGAAAGCGGTTACAAAGAAAACATGAAGATACGTTATTTTCGTTCAAGTGAAATAAATATTTGCGAAATTTAAACAATTAACGGCATATAACGGGGAAATGGGAAGAGGTGTAAGCATTTAAATGACAATTAATAGTCCAAAAGCACAAAGCAAATTGTAATGGTATAGGCCTAGGGAAAATCCCCAGCAGAGTCGCCATGTTGTCGCGCCCCCTTTTTTCTATCGCACGGGTTAGGTACGAAGAGATCGGGTTAAGACATTATGGACAACTCCTTTAGAAGAAAAGGAAGAGTTGCCACCTAACGATTTAACGGTGCGTTAGGGCACCTAGAGTTGATAACTCATAGACTAGTTTGCATTACCAGAGAACGGGTAAGGGCTTGATATTATCCTAAGGGGAAGGTGTTAGGCAACCCTCAGGATCCACAACTGTGGGTACCAGCCAATAAGCTTTGTGAATTTGGATGACAAGCAAGTAACAAATAAGGCTCACGTATGAGGGGATTTAAAACAAGTATGAAAATCTTTAAAGGTTTTGAATAACATAAACATTTGAAAAGAAGTGTCCTAGGTTTAAAGTAATACGGATCACTTCAATGCAATACCCGGTATATAACACCTCGGGGAGGTGGCTACACGTGGTATTAGCGCACCGGTCATCATATCCGTATTCTACCATTCCCACCCTGTAAAGGTTATTTGAAACGCGTGTGTTGGTTACGAATGCTTATTGCGTGCCATTACCCGTCCCATCCTATAAGTCCTGGAGGGTGATTAGGACCAGTAATCCTACCAAGGCAGGGACTAGGCTGACTCAGGTGTAAAGGATAAAATACTAGGCGTCAAGCAAAACAGGTAGAACACATGTAGTAGGATCACATAGGGCAAGTAATAGGCTCACAGGTCCCTCCGCAATTAAGCATGTAAGTGGCACGTCTCAAACACAATTAAAGTCTCAAAATGAGGTTTGAAAATAAGAGTTATTGAGTTGAAATTCAATAGGTTTCAATAGTTTAGTAAAAGGACATGTTCTAAAAATTTAGTGAAAGCAAAGGGTTCAATTAAGACTGAGCAATTCAAAATGATGATTGATTTTCAGAACTGCAATAGTTTAGAGACAACAGTAAGAATTAAAAGTGCGTAGCAGTTTAAAGCTTTCAATAAAAGAGAAGAATAACTTTTAGAGAAATCAATAATTGAACAGGAGTGCGTTTATTTGAAATTCAGTATCTAAAAGTGAGTACAAAAATCTAGTAGTTCGTAGGACTTTATCACATTGTTTTAGAAAATGGTTTAGCAAGTATTCAGAAATAGAACAATTTTATATAATGAAGTAACTCTGAAAAACTTAATAGTTTGAAGATAGGAAAGGAATCGGAAATCCTGAAGTCAGTAATGAGAAGTAAGAAAGCGCACAATTTCAAAATTGTTTTAAAAGAAGAGTAGGAGTTTAGTAAAAATAGAGTGGATTCCAAGAAAGCAGAATCAAAATTTGGGAAATTCCAAAAGAGGCAGATTAAACCCAACATAGTTGATCTGATTTTAATTATGCATTTAGGCCTAAAGTTTTCCCAGGCATCGTATATTTGCCTAAAGGTGAACATGCTTACTTTGACTCTGTTTTAAAAGACATAAGTGATGATACATTTGCAGAAACGTCTTGACCATATCTTAGTGAGGTCATTATATTAGAGACAGGTTAACTAAGCGTTCAAGTTCTGACAAATAAAAATCCTACATGCAAGATATCTAATGCACATAGGAATACCTAGAAGACATGATTTCTGGATGCTATGATCATGAAAAGGCATCGGTAGTATATTACAGCAGTTTTTATTACTTGTTTTAGTTATAAATGTGAGCATCGTATAAGATGACATGAATATAACAGGTGTGTTAAAATAAGAATCTAAACATGATTTCTAATGCATGATATGCATGTCCTAAGCATGATACTATTGCACACATAGGAAAATAAAGCCTACAGTCATGATTTCTACTCATACTAAACATGCATAGTTCCATCCCATAGTAGAGGCAAAAGAAGGCCAAGAGAAGTAGAATGCAAGAGAGTAATATAGAAGGAATGAAACAATATTCGTCTGATACTAATGTTAGTCTGTGTGTGAAAGTGGGTCGTATTGACTGTGTTCGACTCCCTTTGCTCAATGAAAGAGCACAGTATTTGTAGTTGAGAAATAAGTGATCACATAAGGTAAGAATCACAAATAGGAGAAGGCAGAATCAATGAGAAAGAATACATGGTTCCCTCGAATTGTGGGATTCAAAATTCTAAGAATGGTAAAGAACACTCAGCATATAAGGCAAATAGGGGACTGTACAGAGTTAAATAAGGAAAATATCAAAGTAACATGGTAATTAAGGAACCCAGATCAATCAATGAGTTGTTAAGACAAGTAATCCCTTAAGTTAAGGATCCAAATTCAAATGGTAGGAACATATGCCACATAGGGTAACAAAATCAGTATCATGCCAATAATGAAAGAATCAAAGTTTACTAAGTATAGGGTAGTCAATTAAGACTAAATTAAGACGACTTCGATTAGGGAAAGCATATAGGGCAAATGAATCAATCAATTTAAGTGGGCAAACATCATTCCAAGGTTTTAAAAGAGATCTTCCAATCAGACCATCGAGTAAGAAAAGTCAGAACCAATCAAGAGAAAGTTGTGATTCTATAGTTCAGCATATAAACAGAGAAGACAAACAATCGTAGCAAATAAGCACGAATTAGTAGTATTGACAGAAAGAGGCAGGAATTTGAACAAACATATGAGATAGAATCACACGGAGATGTCACAAGTTGACCAAAGGGCTTATTCAAAGCATGATAATCATAGAAAACGCAAGAATCAAACAACAAGAGAACCAAACACAGAAACGCGAAACATTAGGGTTTCAACATAGGTAAGATAAAATCACAAAATCATTACAATATGCAGGGAACATGCTTAAGTATGAAAGAGAAACTCAGTTAAGACTAGCATATAAGAGTTTTTGAGAAACCCTAGTCTCGAAACATGAAGTAAAACGTTTAAAAGCTGCTGAATCTCAGAGATTCAGTTGAGGATAAGGTAAAACATGAAGAAATAAGTAGGAATCGTTAAAAATACCAGAGATTTAAGAGGTTTAGGCAAAAATTAGGGTTTCATAAGAGAACCAGAGATAACCGAAGAACCTAATGTAAAACTCAGATACAGTGATGGTTAGAGCAACATCGAGTCGAACCTCACCGGAGAAGGCCGGAAACAACCTAGGCAGGAGCCTCCATGGCCGTTCTGGCATGGTTGAAGATTCACAGGAACTCAGAGACGAAAGGAATCAGAGAGACGGGCGTCAGGTGGCCGGTGATTGAAAGGGATGAGACTGGAGGTGGCCGGAGAGGCGGTGAAAAACCATCGGAGAAGAAGGAAAACCTAGAAGGTTCTAGAGAGAAGGAGGAGAGGAAGGGACGAGATGAGAGAGAGTGAGGTCTTGAAGAATGAGAGAGACGAGGGGGTAGTTGGGGAGTTAATTAAGGAAATTAATGATCTAGCCGTTGATCTAATTTGATCAACGGTCCATATGGATTCGGGGTTTAGGCCGGGTAAGAGGAGGGTTTAGGCTGGTCTCAATTGGGTCAGGGGGTTGGGTAATTGAGTCAGCCAAATGTGGCTAAAATTAAAATAGGAAGAGGCTAGTTGTGAAATACCCGATTTAATAGGATAGTTAATTAATTAAAATAGCCAATAATTGTATAAAATGAAATTAAGTTAAAAATAAGTATAATTACAGTAATTAGAAAAGATTAAAAATATGAAGGACATAAATTCGGATTTTAAAGGTATAAAACGACTAATTAGGCTATGATTGCAAAACAATTGTAATTGCAATTAAATAGCACTCAATTGGCCAATTTATGAAATAATTGAATTTTAATAAATAAACAGTAATTATAAACGACATATTAAATTGGGGAATATTTTGGGATTTATTTAGAGCATGATTTATGAATTATTCAAATACGAAATACTGAATAAATATGGAAATAATTCAGATGAAAATATGTAAAAATTAGGAAAAATACTCATTATTGCTAAGAGTGATTTTGAAAGCATATAT
This sequence comes from Nicotiana undulata, assembly GCA_005239495.1. Lineage (NCBI taxonomy): Eukaryota > Viridiplantae > Streptophyta > Magnoliopsida > Solanales > Solanaceae > Nicotiana > Nicotiana undulata. The sequence continues at coordinate 12,673 of ML283279.1, forward strand.
ACAAGTTTGGAAAATAATTTGAGGAAAAATTGGGTATCAACAGCCGGTTGTCTTGTCCGTGCCGGTATATGTACACTTGAGTCTGGTTCACATATGACTGTATTGGCAAGGTATTATTGAATAAGAGGAATTGGTAGTTGGTTCTCTTACTTGTGTTACATTATGTGTTCATATACTTGCTGCTTACTGTTTTGCATGCCTATTGCTTTATCCTTATTTTGTTCTATATTATGTTGCTGGACCTTAGTGAGTATCTAGTCGACCTCTCGTCACTACTTCTTCGAGTTTAGACGGGATACTCACCGGGTACATGTTTATTTAATATGTACTCATGTTGCACTCTCTTTTCTTTTCTGTACTTGACTGTACAGTTCTGGAGGCTGGTACGTCTGATTATCAGCCCAATGCTAGATATTGACCGAGTGGCTATACTTCACGGTGAGTTGTCCTTCTTGGCGACTTCCTGGCAACACCATGGAGTTTCCTTCTCATATTTCCTCTGTCGTTTGTCCAGATTGAGGCTCTGTATACATATTTCAGTTATTGTATATTCAGTAGTTTCCCGTGGAACTCGTGACACTAGTTCCTGGCACACATGTAGTTATTATTTTGGGTTTTGGCTGTGCATATGTTATGCGACGTGCCTATCGGTTGATTTCTGCACCTGTGGTTCTATCTCATATCATTTATCAATTTGGTGTTTTATCCATTTAAAATTGGTAGTTATTAAATTGTTAACCAACAAGGGGAAGGGTAACACCTAGTGTGTTTCATATCGGCTTGCCTAACCTCACTGTTGGGCGCCATCGCGACCTGAATTAGGATTTGGGTCGTGACATAAACAGCCATATAGAAAGCATATTAACACTGGACAAGTCAGAACACATAGCCAGAGTTACTATAACATTAGAGGACTTAGCAAAGTAGATCAAGAAAGAACATAAATAAACAAACTAGGCAAGCATCACAAGTTTTCATAGTCTAAACATGCTGACAGATTGAAACATGCTAGATAATGCAGTAGGTAAATTATTATAATTTAGACATGCTAATCACAGATTAATCAGAATAGGATTCATCCATGCTTAGGTGAAACAACAAGTAGGCAGTGTAGTTTAGACATACTAGTTGCATATTGGACAACAAGTAAGCAAAGAGCTTTTAAGTAAGCAGGAATAGAACTGTAAATCAATGAACTAAAGCTGTAATAGAACACATAGAGTTTGGACTTTGAAATTGAATTAGGACATACCAGTTAAGGAGAGAAAAGCACAGAATATAGAGCAGATGTGGTGCAATAGCTAGCCTTGGCTTATAGCCGGCTAGAGCATTGAAAGTAGCACGTAACAAGAAAGAGCAGAGAGCTTTTAAGTGTGAGAGAGAGATTTTGTGAACTAGTGTTTGTGTGTAGAAGTGAGAGTATAAGAGTACCCGGAACAGACAAGACAGAACCAAAGTCGTAAGTGGACTGACCCTTGTCCCTTGAGGACCTTAGAGACGGCAGTACCCGGTATAGGAGAGCCATTAGAGGCCTGAGGGTGGTGAGAAACCACCATGGTCGACGACAGATGAGTGACAACGAGGGAGAGTTAGGGTTAGGATTAGAGAGCATTTGAGAGGAAGGGAAGGGGTGACGGCGGGGTGAGAAGAGGGAAATGAGGGGTTTCGGAGGGTAGTCTTTAGGTTAATTAAGGAATAGGGGGATCTGGACCGTTGATAAAAAACGATCAACGGCCTGGATTTGTTAAGGTGCTGGGTCGGGCAGGTTGGGTTTTGGGCTCAAAGGGTTTGGGCCAAATTATAAGGGGTCTTGGGCTGGCTAATTAGGCTATAATGGAAATTAAAATGGCTATTTGTTAAATACCCCAAATAAAATAGTTAAAATAATTTGTTAAATAATTACTAAATACAAAAAATAAATTTCATGCATAGAAATATTTTAAAAATGGTTATTTAGTATTTAAAAATACAAAAGACTAATTTCTGGTAAGATAATGCAAGAAATTGTATGCTTGGGCTATAATTGCAAAGTTATTGTAATTATAGCCAAAGGTGCCAATTTGGCTATTTATAGAATAATTTAGACTTAAAAGGACCATGAATAATAAACTAAATCAATAAATATTTTTGAAATCATTTGTGATGCAATTTTGTAATTATTTATTAGAAATAAAATACTGGGCAAATTAATAAAAAATTGTAGAAAAATACCAATTGATGCTAATGCATGATTTTGAAGACATATATGCATCTTTAAAATTATTTTGGGTAACAATGGATATCAACAACTGCCCCTCTTTACCCGGAAAGGATGAAAGAGTTGTTGGGTAAAGATATGATGGCTAATTTTGACCGAACGAGACAGTTTGAGATATTTAGGCCGTACTCTGGCTTCTGAGCTGCCTACATATTCCTTGTTTTATAGGAATCAGGCCGTGTGTAGTTCTGGATTCATTGACAAAATAAACCGATGAAGTTATCGCAAGAACGGATGCAACATCTCGGGGTAGGTGAAAGAATGGTTTACGAGAGAGGTCAGGTTTGAGATAGTCAAAGGAACTGGAGCGAGATCGATCCTATGAGGATAAAAATTGCTTGCCGGGTTACCTGCGAATAAAGATACTACAAGCATATAAATTGTGCGGAAATTTAAACATGATGCAGATTCACTTCGGACCATAAAAGTTATCTCTGGACGGTTGAGGATGACGTCCGTAGACTATGACATCCTGGGCCATGAATTATTTAGTGAGAGATTCGAAGGCAATGAAATGTTGTCCGCGGGCCATGAAGATGGTACCTCCGAACTATGATGCCTTTGAATAATGATATGTAAATTGGAGAGATCCTCATGCCATGACATGGTGTCTTCCGGCTATGAGGATGATGCCTTTAGACTATGACGCCTTTGGACGGGTTGGCGATATTTCAGCCCATGAAATGCAATAATATGATGTCAACAAGACAAAGCTTTATGGAGATGAGGGAAGAGCTTAGCCCGAAAGAGGAGCAAGTAGATAATGCTTGAGAGACAACTCTTAATCTCGGTGAAAGAATGCAAATTGGAGGCAGAGCTTAGCCTCATGCAGGTATGGAGACAAAGCTTAGTCTCATGCAAATGAAGTCAGAGATTAACCTTATGCAGATGAAGGCAGAGATTAGCCTTATGCAAGGTGAAGGCAGAGAGATTAGCCTTATGCAAATGAAGGCAGAGATTAGACTTATGCAAGGTGAACGCAGAGATTAGCCTTATGCAAGGTGAAGGCAGAGATTAGCCTTATGCAAGGGAAGGCAGAAATTAGCCTTATGCAAGGTGAAGGCAGAGATTAGCCTTATGCAAGGGAAGGCAGAGATTAGCCTTATGCAATGGTGGAGGTAGAGTTTAGCCTTATGCAAGGGAAGGTAGAGATTAGCCTTATGCAAAGGAAGGTAGCGTTTAGCCTTATGCAAGGTGAAGGCAGAGCTTAGCCTTATGCGAGGGAAGGCAGAGCTTAGCCTTATGCGAGGGAAGGCAGAGATTAGCCTTATGCAAGGGAAGGCAGAGATTAGCCTTATGCAAGGGAAGGCAGAAATTAGCCTTATGCAAGGTGAAGGCAGAGATTAGCCTTATGCAAGGGAAGTCACAGATTAGCCTTATGAAAGGGAAGGCAGAAATTAGCCTTATGCAAGGTGAAGGCAGAGATTAGCCTTATGCAAAGGAAGGCAGAGATTAGCCTTATGCGAAGAAAGGTAGAGATTAGCCTTATGCAAGGTGAAGGAAGAGATTAGCCTAATGCAAGGTGAAGGCAGAGATTAGCCTTATGCAAGGGAAGGCAGAGATTAGCCTTATGCAAGGGAAGGCAGAAATTAGCCTTATGCAAGGTGAAGGCAGAGATTAGCCTTATGCAAGGGAAGGCAGAGATTAGCCTTATGCAAGGGAAGTCATAGATTAGCCTTTTGCAAGGGAAGGAAGAGATTAGCCTTATGCAAGGTGAAGGCAGAGATTATCCTTATGCAAATGTGGAGGCAAAGGTTAGCCTCATGCAGATGGAGACAAAGCTTAGTCTCATGCAGGGGAAGGCAGAGATTAGCCTTATGCAGGATGTGGAGGTAGATCTTAAACTCATGCGAGGAAATGCATCGTTTAGCCTTATGCAGAAAAATAGAATAAATAGCAGATAGTAGCAGAATTTCTTAGCTGGTAGCAGATTGGTGGCGCGATTGCTACAAAGAGTGTGACTTCAAGGCATGTGTATCCTCATTTCTGCACCCAAAGAAAATCGTGAGTTCTATAGGTACAGAAGGTTGATTTGTGTCCCCTCCGGCTTGCTTTGCTTAGTCTGAAGATCCTGTTTAAGTCATCGGGTAGCGTTTGGATGAACAAAGTTACCTTACAAGAAAGCATGCATATTTTTGTAAAGATATAGTGAAAATATATTTTAAGAAATTTAGATGAACCGATGACCATGACAAGATCCGAGACATTGCAACCTCTTTTGCTATGGAATTTTGAGGGTCCTCCTCAAAATTCTTCCCCAGTTAGACGGATTGGCGTCTCTGACTATTGTACATGTTGTGATCGGCTGAACTTACTTCAGAATTTTGAGGGTCCTCCTCCAAATTCTGCCCCAGTTTCTGATTGCCGGGGAAAATAAGATTTTTATTGAATTGTGACCGAACCCATAGGGGTGCCTACGTATCCCCTCTTAAATGGGAATCAAGTCGGGCATAGTTCAATTTACATCATTTGAGAAAAGCATAAAGAGTTACACATAGTGTCTCTTGATTGCATATAAGTTGATCGATTTTGGCCAAACTTATCCGTCCATTTCTGCAAGTATAAGGGCTCCTCCTGTTAGTACTCTATGGACCATGTAAGGACCCTGCCAATTAGGAGAGAATTTTCGTTTGGCTTCATCCTGACGCGGAAAGATCTTCTTCAACACCAGCTGCCCCGGTGTAAACTGTCTAGGCTTGACTCTTTTGTTGAAGGCTCATGTCATTCTGTTATGATAAAGTTGTCCGTGACACACTGCATTCATCCTTTTCCCGTCTATGAGGGCTAACTTCTCATAACGGCTCCTTATCCATTCTACGTTGCGGAGCTCCGCTTCTTGTATGATCCTCAAGGAAGGAATCTCCATTTCAACGGGAATGACAACTTTTGTACCATAAACCAATAAGTAAGGAGTTGCCCCGGTTGATGTGCGGACTGTGGTGCAGTATCCCAATAAGGCAAATGACAACTTCTCATGCCATTGTTTGTGATTCTCCACCATCTTTCTTAGTATTTTTTTGATATTCCTGTTGGCGGCTTCTATAGCCCCGTTCATCTAAGGTCTATAGGCCGTGGAATTCTTGTGCTTGATTTTGAAGGTCTCGCACATGGCCTTCATTAGATCACTATTGAGATTGGAGACATTGTCAGTAATGATTGATTCTGGAACTCCAAACTGACAAACAATCCGGTCGCAGACAAAGTCTGCCACGACTTTCTTAGTCACTGCTTTGTAAGATGCTGCTTCAACCCATTTGGTGAAGTAATCAATAGCTACCAAGCTGAACCTGTGTCCATTTGAGGCGGTAGGCTCGATCGGTCCAATGACATCCATTCCCCAGGCGGCAAACGGCCAAGGTGAGCTTGTTGCATTAAGCTCGTTTGGGGGTACCTTTATCATATCTATGTGTACTTGGTATCGGTAGCATTTACAAACATACTGGATGTAGTCCGTTTCCATGGTCATCCAGAAATAACCGGCTCTGAGTATCTTTTTGGCACAGACAAAGCCATTCATATGCGGGCCGCAGGTCCCAACATGTATTTCTTCAAGTGTTGATACCCAATTTTCCCCCAAAAATATTTTAAATTGCACATATATCCTCAGAAGCATGCATTAATAACAATTGGTATTTTCCCATAATTTTTCTATATTTTTATTAATTTATTCAGCATTTTTATTTCCAATTAATAATTACAAAATTGCATTACAAATATTTTCAAAAAGAATTTCTTGATTTTATTTATAATTATTTCATAATTAGCCAAATAAGCACCTTTTGGCTATAATCGCAATAACTTTGCAATTATAGCCCAATCATATGATTTTATACTATTTTTTATCCAGAAATTAGTCTTGTATTTTAAAATACTAAGTAATCATTTTAAATTATTTTCTACGCATGAAATTAATTTTTTATAATTAACAGCTATTTTTATAAATTATTTAATTAATTAATTTACATTGGGTATTTAACAAATCACCACTTTTATTTCAATTCTAGCCTAGTTAGATCAGACCCCAACCCAATTAAACATCCCAAATACCCCAGGCCCAACACCTTATAATACCCGACCCAATCCCTTGTCCAATCTGGAACGTTGATCAATTTTGATCAACGGTCCAGATCCCCCCATTCCTAATTTAACCCTAATGACCTACCCCTTCCCCTCTCATTTCCCTCCTTCACTCCGCTGTTAAACAACTCTCTCATCTCTCAAACTCTCTCTGCTAACCTAAGCTCTCATCGACCGTCGACTCGCCGGTAACTATGGTGGTCTCACTACCATCCCAGCCCCCATGGCTCCTTCCTATGCCGGGTACTGTTGCCTTGAGGTCCTCAAAAGAACCAGAAGGCGGTTCAACTCATCCCCATGGTTTTTCATGTCATTCTCAGGCCGATCTTGGCCTTTCCGAGTAAGATTCTACCTTCTCTGGCAAGAACCTGTGGTTTCTAGGCCGATTCTCTTTCTCTTTGGGCTATCTCTCAGAAACCCTAACTATTAGCTCCTGACTCCTTAGATCTATGATAGATCTGGATATATTCTGAGCTATTTTGTTGTTTCCTTAAAGATTTTTCGGTTTTCTCTAAAATGACTCTTCGTTTTCAAACTAGGGTTTCCTAACCCCTTTTAAAAAATGGGTTTTCTTTCTGATTTTAGTGTTATTCTATGATTTTCACTATGTTTAAACGTTTATTTAAGTTTTCTCTTTTTATTTGAGTTATTCTGTTGAAAACCCTAAATTTCTTAGTTATAATCCTGAGTTTCTGAGTTTGTCTTTGATAATATGTTCTATTAATTTGTATGTGTATGTGTTTCTCATGAGCATTTTGTGCTTCCTGTGATTTCACCCTATTTTGCCTACTAGGGTTTCTGATTCTTTATTTCTTCCGCCTATATCATGGTTACTATGTTAATTCATACTATGTTCTATGTGAATCCCTAATATTGTATGATTTTACCCTATTGGTCTTATTAGGGTTCTGATTCTGTTTATTATGTGTTTATTACGCTTGTTCTCATAAATTGGTGCTAAATCAGTACTATTTTTTATTTGAATCCCTGGTTTATGTGATTCTCTTACCCTATTCCTGCTTATATTATGTTTGCTCTGTTCATTTGTGATACTTACCTTTGGTTAGTATTACCTTCTAATGGAATCCCTGATTCCCTATGATTGGTATACTCTGTTCTCTACTGATTTCAACCCCCAAAATATTCTCTTGCCTTATTTTGTGGTTGATTATGCTGTCAAATTGATTCTTAGGCATTTTCCTTAATTAGAATTTGCTGAACCTAGCCTCTATTATATGTTATATACTTGTAATATGCTGAAACTGTTTCCTTATGTGTTATATTAAGCCTCATATGGTTTCTTTCCTTATTTATCACAGTCTATTACCGTTTGAGTTTCCTTGATTAAATGAAGTACTTATGCTGATTTGATTCTAATTGGTGCATAGTTCCCTAATTATTGATGAACTTTGATTTTTTTGCCTTATTTGCTACTTGCTTTCGAACTATAAGTACGTTGCTCTTTCATTAGCACAGAGACGAACACATTGTTCAAAACTCTCTCACAATCAAAACTTTCTGCTCTCTCTCTTTTCTCTGGTTACTTGCATATTGTTCTAAGTCAGCAGGCTGTAAGCCAAGGCTGATTACTATACTCTTTGGTTCTTCATTTTGTGTTTACTAGCTTCTATACTGGTATGTCCTGATTTCAATTCAAGTTTTAGAAACAACATGCTTCTTTTACTACTTCAATTCATCCTATTTCTAGTATGTTTTTACTTATGGTTTTATTGTTCAACTTGCAACTAGTATGTTTACTTTACTGCGTTATCAACATGCTTCTGAATGTGTCCCCCCTTTAGACTCAACATGCTTATGAAATGTTATCCCCCTTCTAGTATACCTCAATATGATTCTGCTTCCCTTATGTTTCTCTGATTACTGACATGAACTTTTCTGTGGAAAAACAATTTGTACCCTATGTTATTTAGTTCTGTGTAATCCTGAAGTTTATGCTATATCCTTTATCCCTTGATACCCCTAGCATATTGCTGATTCTTTACTTGAGTGTTCCTGTAACTATATGTTTACCTATGTGCCCTATGTGTCCCCAATTCCCCATTACCCCTGTTTGTTGTTGCGGAAAATGCCTTTGTTCTGTGTTCTTTGGTTGTGTATGAACTTGTTTTGGGTGCTATGTTTGGACTGTTCCTTATTACCCTACTCTCTTTTCAAAAAGCTGTCTTACTAAAACAATTCTCTTATTCTACAAGACTATTTCAAACAAGTCTCTCTTCAAACTGTTTTCTTACTCAATATTTTCAAAATTATGTCAAGCACTCTCACTCTACTCTTAGATCCTTAAAATCTACCCCTCTAATGTGTGACTGCTTATATCTCTGTGAGATCCCTCTGAACTTTGATGCATTAGAGCTGGCTCTTCCACGCTGCACTTAATCCATCATGGTTATGAAATCTGGGTGTGAGCACTGCCCGGGATCCCTTGAGGTCCCTAGGGAACTCTGACACACCCGAATATTGAGAAAGGCTATGAACAATCTGGAATTGGAAACTCTGGAAAACTGGGCCTATTTTCAGGCTCCCTATAGTGTAACTTCTTATTTTTCCTTATCTACTTATGTAATTTATTCAATACTGGTTTGCAATAATTTATTGTAAACACATATTGGGGATGGCTAGTGCAAACGGGGAAGGGTAGCTATACATCTTATAGATATCAAAGAGTAGAAACCATGGTTTTAGGTTTACATTTTCCTCTATGTGCACTAGAATCCATGTTTAGGACCAATATGTGCCAAGCATACCATGCATTAGATACCATGCTTTAGTTTTTATGCATACTGTTTCAGCATCACGTTTGACATTGTCTATCACTTAGAAATCCTTTCTCTAGGATAAATGACAACATCAATATAAACTGCTACTCATGCAATCATGTTGTAACCTTGTGTGCACTTAGAAATCATGCTTTAGGGAACTTTGCCTAACATGAAATCATGTTGTGCATTTAGAAATCCTGCTTTAGGAATTCTGCAAATAAATCATTCTGCATTTTTGCTTGCATATTAGATACCATGTTTTAGGATCTTGTTCACTTGCCCAGTTACACTTAGTTAAATTACTGATGCATGAAACAGACATTAAAACAGTATCACATTTGATTGCCCTATTTTTTTTTTACAATTTGGTAATAATCCTGTATCTCTTAACACCTAGAACAACATACCTTAGGTAAAATAATTCCTACACTGTTTTAATAATCCTGGTAACAATTGTGGATTATCCCCACGCCTAGGCAAGCCTTAAGTAACCAATTCTTATAAAACTAAAAACTGCCTCTTTGTGTTTGTTGCTTAATGCTTAACATGCTTAAAAATCAGTAGGCAAACTGATTAGGGCCCTACTTCTGAGTTCATAAAATAAAATTGTATATCTCTTGTGTGCTGATACTCACCTATACATCATGTCCAAGGGTCCTGCTTAATAATACTGCCCTTATTTGTGTTTGAGTCGTGTTGTTTACATGCATTATATGTGGAGGTAAACTTGAGCCTTTTATTTGCTCTTTCCTGTTTTATTTGCTGAAGTCCTATGTGTTATTGCTTGTCGCCTTAGTATTTTCTCCTTTAAACCTTAGGGGTCTGTCTAGGACTGCCCATAGGTAGAGGTCCTAAAATCCTCCATGGCCATTAAAAAGGGACGGGTAACACCACGCATAGAGGTCACTAAATACCACTCGCTTAATACCCGCTAAGGGGTGGGGAAGGGTAGATATGGATATGATGACCGATGCGCTAATGCCACGCGTAGCCCCTCTTTGAGGAGTGATTACCGGGTATTGTACTTATGTGATCCTATAGGATAAACAACCTAGGACTCCTCTATCCTTCGCCTATGTGCTTAGACTATAAATTTTTTCAAAAACCTTACATACATACTTAGACTTTAATTCTTTTCAAAACTTTATTACACATGTGTGTTTAGACTGCAAATCTTTTCGAACCCTTTACTTGTTTAAGTTTTAATCGCTTATTTGCTACTTGCCTAAATTCAAAAAGTTGTTTGGCCGGGAATCACAATTGTGGACTTTTAGGGGTGCCTAACACCTTCCCCTTAGAGTAATTTCAAGCCCTTACCCAATCTCTGGTTATCCAAATCTTTGCTTGTAAATGACCCTTAGTAGGTGCCCTAACGCACCTTAATTCCTTAGGTTACGACTCTTCAATTACTTGTATACCCCTTTCTCAAAAGGAAACGAGTTGTCCCAATAATTTCAAAGACCCTGATCGATCCGAAAGGAGAGGAAAAAGGGGCCGCGACATCATGGGGACTCTGCTGAGGATTTTAGGCTTTTACCATTTCAAACTACTTTGTGAATTCGTACCTTTACTTTGTTGATATTCGCACCCTTTCCCTTTCCCCCCTTATGTGCAATTAATTGTTTATTTGTTTCAAGTATTTAATCTTTTTCAAAAGCAAAACTAACATGTTTATTTGTTTTCCCTTTGTAACGGCTTTAAATTATAACTGTTACATTTATCGCTTTCATAACGTGCAAATACATGACAACATGCCTTTACTGCTTATTCATTGTTGCATAATCATGCTCAACATCATATTCCACCCGTGCCTATACAAATCCTATAGGAACGCTTGATGAGTGGTTGCGATCTTCCTATTTTATCACCCCTAAATTCTGAAAGGCCTATTTGCGGTAAAACTAGTTGATCAGCGGTGCAGTCGACAGTTTCGTGCCTTCCCCCTTGAGTTGTCCGCTCAAGGGTACTAGTGTAAAACCCCATAGAAACCTTACTATGTTATACCGTGCATGCATCATGTTCAAACCTAGCCGGGTTAATGTGTCATCCGCACAATAACCCTTTAAGAAAGCCTTATCCAAAAGTCTACCGGTTTTTTCATAATCCCAACAGACGCAATCACGTTTTGTGCATTTATTTAGAGAACTAAATGCCTGTATGCTAATCATAAGTGTATAAATAGTCAAGTCTGGCGGGGGTAAGGGCCTAACCATTTTTGTCTTGTAGAAATATGAGGCACGAAGTCCCTAGATTCGGCATGGTCAGCAATATCCATCCTAAACTCCTGAGCTGGTGGGAGGATCTTCACTCCAGCGATAAGAAACATGTCCAGAAGTACCTGGGTAATCTACCGTCTCTCCTAGACATCCAACCCAACAACATGTTGATCGAGACTGCCACTTTATTCTTGGATAGTGAAAGAGCCGTCTTCCACTTTGGGAATATTGATATGAAACCACTGTTAGAAGAGATAGGAGGACTAGTTGGGTTAGTCTGGGAAACCCCTGGGTTATTAGTGCCCGAGAACTGCACATGTAAGGGATTTTTGAAAATGATGGGTCCGAAGTAGAACGCTGAATTAGAGTGCCTGAAACAGCCATACATACCCTTCGAGTACTTGTATGAAAGGTACGGCCACAGCAAATCGTACCGTACTCACCATGACGAATTTGCCATCACATCTCTAGGACATATTCACCGTAGGGTATTTGTCTTCATTGTTTATTTTTTGTGGTTGATCGTGTTTTCGGCAAAGAAAGAAAGGATTCACACTAGGTTAGCCATGGTAAGTAAGACCTTGATGGAGGGAATTGACGGGAAATCCATCAGCATCGTCCCTATGATCATCTCGGATATTTACGGAGCAAAGCATTTCCAAGGCTGCAACCTGTTACTAAAACTGTGGCTCTTAGAGCATTTCAGAAAGGGACAATACCACCAAGAATTTACGCGAAGGGATTGGAATGATCACATTGCTTTCCATCACCCCAAGTAGATGACATGTATTCCAGACAAATTCGCTCAGCCAGAGACCGCAAAGTAATGGGTGGAATTCTTTGGTAACCTAACTGAAGAGCAGGTACAATGGATGTTCGAGTGGTTCCCAATGGACGAGTTCATCATCAGGCCCAGGGATGCACCGCATTTAGTGCTGATTGGGTTGAGGGGGATATACCCTTATGTTCCTATCCGAGCCATGAGACAAGAAGGCAGAAAGCAAGTTGTGACAAAGGTCAACAAGATGAGCCATTTCCGGGTTTACTTCTAGGATGATGATATTCCCTAGAAGTACCAAGCCCAACACATGTGGCACTGCAAGATCATCTTGGAAAATGATACTATTGAACCAGATAGGTACCATGCTGGCTGCAGACCTCTTTATCTGTCATGGTTGGAAGACGACCTGCATGGGACGGTGAGGCCAGGAATCAGTCAAGGTCACAGAACCATAGACGAAAGTGCCGAGACTCAGTTCAAGTACAACCGGCTGCGCAAAAGGATCCATGACTCTGAAAATGAGCACTGGGAGATACATGAATAACACAAAAGGTTGATCGAGGGATGGAGGGACATGGCTATTCGTTCCAACAAGAAGCCGGAGTACTTGGAGCGAGGCATAGTGGAGCTAGAAGGTAGTCAGAAAGCCGAGGGAAATGAAGGAGGACACCTAGCCAAAGCCTACCTGCTGCTGGGACTACACGAGCTAGGGAACCTGTTCGATGGGATCAAGGATGCCGAATCGGGGGGAAGGCCCTTCTGGGACCAAGTAGTCTAGGTTTGCTTTTTCATTGCTTTTATCAATGTAATAAGGCCAAGTGCCATTAGTGACTTTATTTCTTGCTTATTTTTAGTGTCGTTTTGGATTCGTCTATTTTCACATTAATGAAATGAAGCATTTTGGCATCCAAGTTCTCCAAATCAATTTGTCGCTAGGCCTACCTTGGGCACAATGAGGCTTTCCAATTAGGACGCGCTTTATAGTCCAACACTATGTGTTTAAATACTACAATGCTCTTCATAATCCTCACTGACTCGGCTACCTTTTATGTTTTATTTTACTTTCTTTTGATTATTCCCCTCCCCAAAGGTTGGTTCGTGCATTCTGGCATCATCATCATACTATACAAGATCCAGGGGCCCTTTGCCTTCTCCTCATCCTAGTCCACCCAAGGGAAAAACCAAAGGGAAAGGCAAAATGGAAGATTCAAGAAACATCAGGAAAGAAAACACAATGCTAGTTGAACGAACAGTGGATCCTAACAACCAAGGTACTCAGGTTCATAATGAGGCTATGACACAACTCGAGCAAAGGTTGTTGAAAATCCAAGAGGAGCTTGAGCATGTCCGGAATTTGGCGAATTTATCTTTCTCACTCAGTTTCCCAGATGTCACCCAAAATCTCATACCTCCTTAGAACACCCCAAACAAACAAAATCCTCCCACAACTCATCATCATACAACTCCACCGAAAAATCAAACTATCCCACCACAACACCAGCACAACACTTTCCACGCTCGGAGAAATACCCCGCCGATTACCCCTGAACCACAAAACTCCACAAATGACCACCTCTATACCTAGGCGCCAGGCCATCATAACAACCCAATCTACGTGGAGACTCTGCCTCACTCCACCCAACCCATTTCATACACACCCGAATATAGTGAAAAGGATTTGCTTATTATGAATTTGGCTGAAGAACTTAAGAAGCTGACTAGCTGAGTTCACGGTTTTGAAGGAAGCAAGGGAGTTGGAGGGCTGAACTATGAAGATCTATGCATACAGACCGATGTCGAACTACCCGAGGGCTACAAAACTCCTAAGTTTGAAATGTTCGACGGTACGGGAGATCCGAGGGTCCATCTGAGGACCTACTGTGATAAATTGGTTGGAGTAGGAAGAGATGAAAAGATTCACATGAAGTTGTTTATGAAGAGCCTCATGGGAGATGCTTTATCTTGGTAGATCAGCCAAGACCCTAAGAAGTGGTCAAGCTGGGTGAACATGGCATCAGACTTCATGGACCGGTTCAGGTTCAATACGGAGAATGCACCAGACGTGTTCTACATCCAGAACCTTAAGAAGAAGCCCACAAAAACTTTTCACGGAATATGCTACTCGCTGGAGATCTAAAGCAGCTAAGGTCAGGCTCGCCCTAGACAAAGAACGGATGAACAAATTATTTGTTCGAGCACAATACCCACAGTATTATGAGCGGCTGATGGTAATTGAAAACCACAAATTCTACGATATTATCAAGCTGGGTGAGAGAATTAAGGAAGGGATCAAAAGCGGAATGGTTACCAATTTTGAAGCATTGCAGGCTACGAACAACGCCCTACAATCTGGAGGTGTGTCCAAGAAAAGAGATGTGGGAGACATAATGGTTGCACATAGGACTAAATCCCCACCAAAATATCAAACCTACCAAACACCCCCACTCACGTATCAGCCAACACCCTCGCCAACATACCAAGCACCCTCGCCCACATACCAGTCAACACCTCCAACACCTACTTATCAACCACAGTCTCCCAGATATCCCAACCAGCTCCCATTTACCATACCTAAAAGTCTCAACCATCTCACTACCAATCACCCCCTTATCGCCAAAATCTCCCGAAACCTCAACCCAACTTTGATCGCAGGCCTCCTGAATAATACACTGCCATTGCTGAGCCTATTAACCAGTTGTATGACAGACTGAAAGCTGCTGGTTATGTCACTCCTATCCCTGCCGTGACCTCTGAGAATCCCTCTCAGTGGGTTAATCCAAATAAGACATGTGCATACCATTTCGGCATGAAGGGACACACAATTGATGAATGCCGATCACTGAAAGATAAGATACAGTCTCTGATTGATAATAAGGTCATTCTAGCAAAGAAATATACTCCAAATGTCTGCAACAACCCGCTACCATACCATAAGGATGGAGGCGTCAACATGATTGAAATAGAAGAGGATTGGTACCTAGAGGGATCAATCGGGTTGATCATAGAAGGTGATGACCCAAAGAAACCAGCAGTCACTCTTAATCCCATCATAGTCCAGATCCAGCCATCTGGAGATGTTGAGGTAACTACGTCAGTCCCATCCGAGTTTGAAACAGCACCACCTGAAGATGCATCTGCACCATTCGAGGTTAAAGCAAGTGATAGACATATCAGTGTCCTACAACCTACTATTAGGACGGCCGTGGATACATGCCACTGGGGCTGTGGCATCAACATTGCATCGGGCAGTAAAATTTGAATGGAACCACCAGGAGGTGATCATCCATGGAGACGAAAGCAATCCTATCTATAGTCGCCAGACTATCCCGATGGTTGAAGGTAGTGAAAGCAGGGTGGAAGGACCTATCACCATATCGAACGGGTCAACGCAATAGACAAAGACAAATGGTGGGACAGTAAGATTGAAAGCATACTGAACTGGAGTGGATACGAGCCTGGCAGAGGACTCGGTAAGAATCTTCAAGGGATCTCCAAGCCAATACAGCTCAAGCGACATGGCACCACTTTTGGGTTGGGATACAAGTATACATGGGAAGAGTACAAGAACTGGTTGCCACCATGGTGCGGTTCTTATTACCCATTGGAACATCCTATACCACATATGGAGCCGACCTTTCAGCCGAACGATATCATATGGGGTCAGAGGAAGAAGAAGCAGTAGTAGCCTTGAAGAATTTATTCCTGGAAGATGATGATATGGTTTGTTGCGTCATTGTTGAGGAGAAGGAGGAAGAAGGCCCTTCCATTCAAACCGTGAGAGAAGGATCATTCCTTAAGAACTGGACTATCAGAAAAGCCAGGGCCCAACGAGTCTCGGGGTAGCAAGGCTGAACAAATATTGTTTATTTTCATTTGCTAAATGATTTCCTTGTCGCATTTTTATTTCTGCAATAAGATCTTCAATGTTCTTAAGCATTTGTTTAATTTATCAAAAGCGCCTTTGTTTTTATGAATCAATATTTATTATTATCATTTTTCTCTCATTACTTTATCTATACAACATTACTATTACTTGTCTTGATGAACCAATGACCGTGACATGCAACGAGTCAACGCAACAAAAGGACATCTATTCAAAAGAAGATGATGATATACCTGATGAAATTATCAGAGAAGTCATGAATTTTGAGAACAAACCTAAGTTCAATCTGGAAGAGACTGAGATAGTCAACCTGGGAGATTCAGAGAATGTCAGAAAAACTCGCATCAACATCCATTTATCACCGTCAGAGAAAGAGGAATACACACAGTTCTTGAAAGAGTATGAGGACATATTTGCATGGTCGTACGATGACATGAATGGTCTGAGTACATCCATTGTGGCTCACAAATTTCCAACCAATCCAATGTGCCTGCCAGTAAAGAAAAAGCTCAGAACGTTCAAGCCTGACATGAGTTTGAAAATCAAGGAGGAAGATACCAAGCATATCGACGCTAAGGTTTTCAGGGTGGTTGAATATCCTACTTGGTTAGCCAACATCGTGCCAGTGCCGAAGAAAGATTGAAAGGTTAGAGTCTGTGTCGACTACCGGGATCTCAACCGGGCCAGCCCGAAGGATGATTTCCCATTACCAAACATACACATTCTGATTGACAATTGTGCCAAGCATGAACTTCAGTCGTTCGTGGATTGTTTTGCTGGTTACCATCAGATTTGGATGGACGGGGAAGATTCTGAGAAAATGGCTTTCATTATGCCATGGGGAGTTTACTGCTACAAGATGATGCCATTCGGCCTGAAGAATGCTGGGGCCACCTATATGAGATCTATGACTACTATCTTCCACGATATGATACATAAAGAGATCGAGGTCTATATGGACAATGTCATTATCAAGTCCAAGAAAGAGACCGACCATATAGCAGATCTGAGGAAGTTCTTCAACAGGCTACGAAAGTACAATTTAAAATCAAACCCCGCGAAGTGTGCGTTCACGGTTCCTACTGGGAAATTGATTGGGTTCATCGTCAGTCGTCGAGGGATAGAATTGGATCCATCAAAGGTCAAAGCCATGCAAGAGTTACCACCGCCAAAGAACAAGAAAGATGTGATGAGTTTCCTGGGATGCCTTACCTACATCAGCTGGTTCATAGCCTAGTCCGCAGTCATATGTGAACCGATCTTCAAGATGGTGAAGAAAGATGCTGCAACCAAATGGACTGAGGACTGTCAAAAGGCGTTCGGCAGAATTAAGGAGTATTTATCAACACCACCAGTCTTCGTACAACTAGAACTAGGTAGACCTTTGCTACTCTACCTCGCAGTATTAGATGGAGCTTTCGACTGCATTCTGGGGAAGCACGACGAGACATTAAGAAGAGAGTAAGCTATCTATTATCTGAGTAAGAAGTTCGCTCCATACGAGGCACTGTATTCTCTATTAGAACGTACCTGTTGTGCTCTGACCTGGGTAGCACAAAAGATGAGGTATTACTTTTGTGCCTACGCAACATATCTCATATCAAGGATGGATCCTTTGAAATACATCTTTCAGAAGCCCATGCCCACTAGCAAGCTGGCCAAGTGGCAAATCCTGCTGAGTGAATTCGACATCGTCTATGTGACTCAGAAAGCGGTCAAGGGACAGGCATTGGCAGATCATCTTCCTGAAAACCCTATGGGAGGAGAATACGAACCCCTGAAAACGTATTTTCCCGATGAAGAAGTGTTGTTCATAAGAGAAGACATTGCTGGATCCTATGACGGTTGGAGGATGTTCTTTGATGGAGCAACAAATTTCAAAGTATTCAGCGTTGGAGCAGTCTTGATATCGAAAACTGGCCAACATTATCCCGTATTTGCTAAACTCAGATTTTCCTGCACTAACAATTTGTCAGAGTAGTAAGCTTGCATATTAGGGCTCAACATGGCTATCGACATGAATATTCAGGAGTTGCTGGTAATTGGTGACTCAGATTTGCTTATACACCAAGTACAAGGAGATGTGCTACCAAGAATTCCAAGATACTGTCGTATCTGCACCATGTGCAGGAATTGAGAAAGAGGTTCACAAAGACAGAATTTTGGCACGTCTCCAGAATTCAGATCTAGTTTGTCGATGCACTGGCCACTCTATCATCCATGATACAACATCCATATAAGAACTTCATTGATCCTATTCTAGTAAAGATCCATAGCCAGCCGGCATATTGTGCCCATGTTAAAGAAGAAGCGGACGAAAAACCATGGTTCCACGACATCAAAGAATACTTGGCAAAGGGAGAGTACCCGGAGCATGCAAATCATACCCAGAAACATACGCTTCGAAGGTTGTCAAATAGTTTCTTTTACAGCGGAGGAACCCTGTACAAAAGAACTCCTGATTTGGGATTACTAAGGTTTGTTGATGCAAAAGAAGCTTCTAAACTACTTGAAGAAACATATGTTGGAACATGTGGCCCGCATATGAACGGTTTTGTCTTGGCCAAGAAAATACTCAGAGCCGGTTATTTCTGGATGACCATGCAAACAGACTGCATCCAATATGTCCGGAAATGCTACCTATGCTAGGCACATGCAGATATGATAAAAGTACCCCCAAAATATCTCAATGCAACAAACTCACCTTGCCCATTGGTCGCCTGGGCAATGGACGTCATTGGACCAATCGAGCCTACCGCCTCGAATGGACACAAGTTTATCTTGGTAGCAATTGATTATTTTACTAAGTGGGTCGAAGCATGATCTTACATAGCAGTAACCAAGAAAGTCGTGGCAGACTTTGTCCGCGACCGTATTGTTTGTCGGTTTGGAGTTCCAGAGTCAATCATCACCGGCTATGGCTCCAATATCAATAGTGACCTGATGAAAGCTATGTGAGAAACTTTCAAGATCAAGCACAAGAATTACACAACCTATAGACCTCAGATGAATGGAGCTGTAGAAGCTGCCAGCAAGAACATCAAAAAGATATTGAGGAAGATGATAGAAAAGCACAAACAGTGGAACGAGAAGTTATCATTTTCCTTGCTGGGATACTGCACCACGTTCCGTACGTCAATTGGGGCCACTCCTTACTTGCTGGTTTACGGTACGAAAGTTGTTATTCCTACCAAAGTGGAGATCCCTTCCTTAAGAATCATACAAGAAGCCGAGCTCAGCGATGTAGAATGGGTGAAGAGTCGGTATGAGAAACTAGCCCTCATAGAAGGGAAAAGAATGAATGTGATATGTCATGGTAAACTCTATCAAAATAGAATGTCCAAAGCCTTCAATAAAATAGTCAAGCCAAGGCAGTTCACACCGGGGCAACTGGGAAATTCTCTCCCAACTAGCAAGGTCCGAATATGGTTCACTGATTATTGATAGGAGGAGCTCTTATACTTGCAGAAATGGATGGAGAAGTCTGGCCAAACGCTATTATATGTAATCCTTTTTCTTTTATCAATGATGTAAATTGAACTACGCCTGACCTGATTCCCATTTAAGAGGGGATACGTAGGCAGCCCTATGGGTTCAGTCACAATTCAATATAAAGTTCATTTTTCCCCGCAATTGGAAACTAGGGCAGAATTTTGAGGAGGACCCTAAAAATTTCGAAGCAAGTTCAGCCAATCGCAGCATGCACAACAGTCAAAGTCATCAACTCATCAAACTGGGACATAAATTTAAGGAGGACCCTCAAAATTCCGTAGCATGAGAGGTTGCAATCTCTTGAACCATGTCACAGTCGTCGGTTCATTTAAATTTCTTGAAATATATTTTATACTATGTCTTACAAAATCATGCATACTTACCCTTGAAAATAGCTCTGTTTAGCAAACGCTACCCCGATGATGTGAACAGGATCATCAGTCCAAGCATATGAGTCAAACAAAGACAGCAGGGATACGAACCAACCTTCCCCATTTGCAGAACTCATGATTTTCTTTGGATGCAGGAACAAAGAATAAACGCGCAGAGAGGTCACAAATCCCCACACATTTGCAGAGACCAAATTTACTATCCACCCAAATGAACGAGCACGTTCGTAGTCATAGTCCTCGAAATCATCGCGCTTTCCGACATTTGCTATCAGCACAAACAAACAACGCTCCATAGTCACAATGCTCACAACAGTCGAAACATCAAAGCCCGCTACCATCTAAGAAATTCTACTGTCATTTATTATTTAATCTTCCACGTGAGGCTAAGCTCTGCCTCCATCCGCATAAGGCTAATCTTCCGCCTTCATCTGCAAAAGGCTAACTTTATGCCTTCCTCTGCATAAAGCTAACTTTCTACCTTCCTTTGCATAAGGTTAATCTTCTGCCTTCCATTTGCGTAAGGCTAATCTTCTGCCTTCCTATCTGCATGAGGCTAAGCTCTGCCTCCATTTGCATAAGGCTAATCTCTTGCCTTCCCCTTGCATAAGGCTACTCTCTGCCTTCCTATCTGCATGAGGCTAAGCTCTGCCTCCATTTGCATAAGGCTAATCTCTTGCCTTCCCCTTGCATAAGGCTACTCTCTGCCTTCCTATCTGCATGAGGCTAAGCTCTGCCTCCATTTGCATAAGGCTGACTGCTGCCTTCCTATCTACATGAGGTTAAGCTCTACCTCTATTTGCATAAGGCGAATCTTCTGCCATCTATTTTCATAAGGCTAATCTTCTACCTTCCCTTTGCATAAGGCTGCTTTATGCCTTCCTGTCTGCATGAGGCTAAGCTCTGCATCCAATTTACTTTTTACTGATACTAAGCGCTGTCTCTCAAGCATTATTTACTCCGCTTCTCTTTCGATCTAAGATCTGCCCTCCATTTCCCAAGACTAAACTCTGTCTTGTGGTAGTCATATTTTATAAACACCATAATCTATACTTTGTTCTATATCTATATACTATAGATATAGGTTACTATGAATTTCGTGGGCTGAAATATCGCCAACCTGTCCAAAGGCGTCATTGTCTAAAGTCATCATCATCCTAGCCGGAAGACACCATATCATGGCCTGAGGATCTCTAAATTTTGCTTATCATTATTCAAAGG
Organism: Nicotiana undulata; assembly: GCA_005239495.1. Classification (NCBI taxonomy): domain Eukaryota; kingdom Viridiplantae; phylum Streptophyta; class Magnoliopsida; order Solanales; family Solanaceae; genus Nicotiana; species Nicotiana undulata. Next base: position 33,769 of record ML283279.1, read on the forward strand.
CGTCATTGTTCGGAGGCACCAGCTTTATGGCCCGAGAACGTCATTTCATGGCCTGCGAATCTCTCATCAAACAATTCATGGCCCAGGACGTCATGGTCTAAGGACGTCATCCTTTACCGTCCGAAGACAACATTCATAGTCCAATGGGAACTTGCATCATGTTTAAATTTATGTACAATATACGCTTCTATTGATTTTATTTGCAGGTAACCCGGCAAGCAACGGCTATCCCAGCAGGAGCGATCCTGCTCCAATCCTCCCATCCATATCAAGCCTAACCATTTCCGTAAACCATTCATTCATCTAGCCCTAGATGTTGCGTTTGTTCTTGTGATAACTTCATCGGTATACTTTGCCGATGAATCCGGAACCACATACGACCTGATTCCTGTAAAAGTAAGGATACGTATGCAGCTCAAAAGCCAAGGTGCGGCCTAAATCTCTCTAACTGTTTCGCTCGGTCAAAATTGACTATCATATCTTTAGCTGACAAACTCTTTCATCCTTTCCGGGTAAAGAGGGGCAGCTGTTGATACCCAATTTTTCCCCAAAAATATTTTAAATTGCACATATATCTTCAGAGTCATGCATTAATAACAACTAGTATTTTTTCATAAATTTCCTATATTTTATTAATTTATTCAGCATTTTTATTTCCAATTAATAATTACAAAATTGCATTACAAATAATTTTAAAAATCATTTCTTGATTGTATTTATTATTTTGGTCTTATAAAGACCAAATTATTTCATAATTAGCCAAATTGGCACCTTTTGGCTATAATCGCAATAACTTTGCAATTATAGATCAATCATATGATTTTATACTATTTTTTTCCAGAAATTAGTCATTTAAAATACTAAGTAATCATTTTAAATTATTTTCTACGCATGAAATTCATTTTTTATAATTAACAACTATTTTTATAAATTGTTTAATTAATTTACATTGGGTATTTAACAAATTGCCACTTTTATTTCAATTCTAGCCTAGTTAGATCAGACCCCAACCCAATTAAACAACCCAAATACCGTAGGCCCAACACCTTATCATACCCGACCCAATCCCTTGTCCAATCTGGACTGTTGATCAATTTTAATCAACGGTCCAGATCCCCCCTTTCCTAATTTAACCCTAATGACATACCCCCCTCTCATTTCCCTCCTTCACTCCGCCGTTACACATCTCTCTCATCTCTCAAACTCTCTCTGCTAACCTAAGCTGTCACCGGCCTTCGACTCGCCGGTAATTATAGTGGTCTCACTAACATCCCAGCCCCATGGCTCCTTCCTATGCTGGGTACTGCTGCCTTGAGGTCCTCAAAGGAACCAGAAGGCGGTTCAACTCACCCCCATGGTTTTCATGTCATTCTCCTGCCGATCTTGGCCTTTCCGAGTAAGATTCTACCATCTCCCGCTAGAACCTGTGGCTTCTAGGCCGATTCTCTTTTTCTTTGGGCTATCTCTCAGAAACCCTAAATATTAGCTCTTGACTCCTTAGATCTATGATAGATCTGGATATGTTCTGAGCTATTTTGTTGTTTACTTAAAGATTTTTCGATTTTCTCTAAAATGACTCTTCATTTTCAAACTAGGGTTTCCTAACCCTTTTTTCAAAAATGGCTTTTCTTTATGATTTTAGTGTTATTTTATAATTTTTACTATGTTTAAACGTTTATTTAAGTTTTCTCTTTTTATCTGAGTTATTCTGTTGAAAACCCTAAAATTCTTAGTTCTAATCCTGGGTTTTAGAGTTTGTCTTTGATAATATGTTCGATTAATCTGTATGTGTATGTGTTTCTCATGAACATTCTGTGCTTCCTGTGATTTCACCCTATTTTTCCTACTAGGGTTTCTGATTCTTTATTTCTTCTGCCTATATATTGGTTATTATATTAACTCATACTGTGTTCTATGTGAATCCCTAATCTTCTATGATTTTACCCTATTTGGCTTATTAGGGTTCTGATTCTGTCTATTATGTGTTTATGTCACGACCCAAAACTGGTACAGGTCGTAATGGCGCCTAACGGCGAGTTTAGGCAAGCCAACGAACAACAATAACAATAAAAATGCGGAATACATTAACAATATGGGGTAAGGCCGTAGAAACAAGCTGAACCACAACTAGGCCCAATATATACACAACCTCGATAACTACAACAAGTGTGTGCCAGGACTAGTGTCACAGTGTCAACAGGCGGCTACATAGATACAAAAGCAGAAATACGTATACAAAATATACAAGCCGCAGTCTGGAACAAAAGACTGAGCAAAATGAAACTAGAAGGCTCCAGAGGTGCTGCCAGGAAAACGCCAAGAAGACAACTCACCGTGTGGAGCGACGCCACGATCAGTACCTATCACCTGACAGACGAACATACGAACCAGCCTCAATACCTGCACAGTCAAGTGCAGAAAAGAAAGAAAGTGCAGCATGAGTACATATAAACAAATGTGTACCCATTGAGTATCCCGTCTAAACTCGTAAAGAGTAGTGACGAGAGGTAGAATACATACTCACTAAGGTCCAGTACATAAATAAATAAATAAAGTACATGCTGAGCAATAAATCATGTGAGAAATTACATCAAGTATAGGGATATGTAATCAACAAACAAGTAACAAATCCCAAACATAATCTTTCATTGTAAGATAATCGTAGTTATAACACTTGTTTCCTTTCTCATTACCTGAAACACTTTATCGTTATTCTCGATTGTTCACTTCCCAGTACTCAGTATTGTTTCTCAACTCACCCTCGTACAAACCCAACTCAATGCAAATGTTGATGAATGCNTATATGCTCCCCACGATCGCGAATCATACCTGCGACTCTGTGCTGACTCGATAATGATAAGCTCCCCACGATCGCGAATCATACGTGCGACTCGTGGGCTGACTATGCAAAGTAAAACTCTCCCCGATCACGAATCATGCCTGTGACTCGGGGGCGATGAAAATAGTTGTATAATACTCCCTGATCACGAATCAAACCTGTGACTCAGGGGCTAGTAAAAATATGAGTGTAATTCCTCCCTTATCATGGATCAAACCTATGACTCAGGGGCAAGTAAAACATAAGTTCTCCCCGATCACGAATCAAACTTGTGACTCGGGGG
>ML283282.1:434-14333 GCA_005239495.1 Nicotiana undulata
TTTTCTACAGTTGTATCTATGTAGCCGCCCGTTGACACTGTGACACTAGTCCTGGCACACACTTATTGTAGTTATCGGGGTTGTATATGCATTGGGCCTAGCTGTGGTTCAGCTTGTTTCTACGGCCTTACCCCATGTTGTTATTGTATTCCGCACCTTCATTGTTGTTGTTGTTTGTTGGCTTGCCTGACTTCTCCGTTAGGCGCCATCACGACCTGGACCGATTTTGGGTCGTGACAAAAGAGGACGGAGAAATCAAATGGGAAAGTTTGATCTTTCCTTTACCTTCGTTGTGGTTGCAGGATCTCCACAAAAAAAAGGTATTGGTTTTCTAAAGAAATTCATCGATAAATGGAAGTACCAATTTCACTACCCATATTGCTTCTTCTTCTTTTTTTCTAATATATACTCACTTGTTTCACCAACATCACTATAAAATTAAATTGTTAATGTATTATTTTCAAGTGCTAACTATTAAAAGATAAGAAAAATATATCCTCGGTCAAACTCATGAACTCATACCTCATATCTCTCAGACATCTATCTAATATTTTAAAAGAGACTCCGATTATATCCTATTCTGGAAATAGAACTCCTTGGACAATATATATTGGACCAAAAGTATATATTTGTTACCACAACATCTATATATTGTAAAGCAAACATCAACTTACACACTGATTGTAATTTGATAACGATCCTAATTCTGCCTTTAAACTCCTGCATAAATCATAGAACTTAGAAATATTAGCAACATATAGTATTTTATTTCCATGATTATATGACGTTAAGCAGTACATAAAAGACAGTCCATAATAATAATAAGCGCATGCCAAGAGAATTAGGCAAACTCAAGTGATAAACGTAGCATATTTTCACACAGAAGACAATACTTTCTGTAACCCAACCTAACAGATATAAAGGCTCATTGTTAACTGTACAAATAAATTTCCTAGACCCCATAGTGTAGGATACTATTATTGTTGTTTGTTAGCTGTAAAATTACAAATGTTGGTTCTTAGCATAAAACTCTGACTTTACACTATGTCTTCCTCACCTTCATTATTTTTGTAGAGGTCTTATGATTTGGCACTCTAGCAAATTTAATCCTTTTAGTTTCCTTCAATTATAATGATAATGACCACGTAGACTTCCGATTTCTGAGCAATACCAGGTAACAATAGAATATGTCGCCCGATAGCAAAGCAACAAAACAAATATTAATAAAATTTAACTTATTTAACCAAAAAAAGATTAATTTAAACTCAAAATAGCGCAATAGGTCTTTGAAGATACATAACTAACCTGGTTGAGATCATTCCATGATTCTACGCCCATCAATTCATGTTTATTAATAAAAGCTAGTCTTGAAATTTCATATATTCTTAATTTCCTATCAACAGTAATCAGCTAACTTTCCCCGCCACCAACACTACAAAGGAAAATAATAGAAGCATCAAGTAAACACAATGCTCTTTCCACCTCAATTTCAAAATCAACATGACCTGATGTATCAATAATGTTAATACGGGCAAAATAATAAGAACAACAACAACAATCCCACAAGTGGGGTCCGGAAGGGTAACGTGCACTGCTACGCAGACCTTACCCTACCTTATGACGGTAGAGAGGTTGTTTCTAGAAATTCCTTGGCTCGAAATAAGTAATGTTAACACGAGCATAAATAAAATGAAATCGAAATCACAAAATGGAATAAAGAATTTTTTTGCATAAAGTATAATAAGAAACATAATAGATTTAGTAAGATGTTGTGGTGACATATTCAGCTAAATCTGTAACAACCACAACAAAGCTTATCATTCGTAGAGCCTAGATGTTTGATAATAGACTCCTTTCTTTTATTTTTAACTGATTACTTCGTATAATATTTTATGACAACAAGCTCATCTTCTTTTACGGTAAATTCATAAGTAGATTCTCTACTCTTATTCAAGTTCTCACACAACTCGACAAACTCAATTTCTCTCATTAGATATAAGGAAGTAAAGTGCATAGAGAAAATAGGAATGACAAAGTATGTTCATGAAACTCAATTATACCTTCGATAGCTTTGCCTCTGCAAGATGCATGCTAATAACCTCGAAAGTAAGACCAGCGACATGTGATTTATTTTCGTAATCCATGCCTTGTATATATATGCCAGTTGCTAACTTGTGAGAATATAAGACTATGCATTTCTGCTACTATCCGTCATGAAAAAGTTTACATCCTAAATATACATCAAATATCAAAATATACAGCATTTGCTTCAAAAAAAATTGATAAAAGTAAAAGAATTTGCAACTCGATTTGTAAAGTTTCATTTGGAAGTATAAATTTTGAACACTACTAACACCTTTTTCTTACAAGTTGTAATTTGTTGTTGCACATAATCACTTGATTTAAGGAGCAAACATCCATACCTTTTACTCGGCTTCTAGGGTTATTCATATGGAATGCAAAAGGAGCTTTTAGGAACATCAAGAAAAGCGAATTTGGCTCGTAAGTATAAAAAAGCACAACTCTCCTAAAATGTATTGACTTCATTACTCCAAACTAAATAATTCAGGTATATCATCGAACACCAAAGCGCATAGAAACACTTCAATGATTATTATTAACAATCATACTTTAAAAAGTAAAAAAGAGATAGGGAGAAAATATTATATAGGTGCAGTGTCGTATTCTATTTTTACTTTTAGAAGAGATCGAAACATAAGTTGGAGAAGAATATTATCAGGCACATAGCGGTTATAACGGATAATTCTTCATTTACTTGTTCGTCTCTTATGCTAACGATATTACATGATATATTCAGAAATTCTAGAAGAAAATATAATATTTAAGGCACGCCCTAAATTTGTTGTCTGCCTCTGTAAATTATCACATGCATAGTTGATAAAATAGAGGAAATGCATAATATCCATCTCCCTGCTTCTTTGTTGTGAGAAAGTTAAGAGGTCATGAATGAAACGCAAAAAAGAGTATCAAAAGTAAATTAAACGAAAAGGAAGAGTATCTAGCAAAAATTCATCCAGAAAGTGCAATAAGAAAAGATTAATTGGAGAAAAATATTACCATAACTGAAAGGCTAGACCAGTCACAGTAAAGAAGATGAAAGAGAGGAAGACAAACCATTGAAACAGAAACTAGTGTGTGTAAAGAGTGGAACTTCTACAGCTTGTTTGGATGGTAGTTACCTATTGTATTGTATCGTATTGTTACTTTAGATACGATGTTTGTTTTGGTTGTTACTTAAATTTTATTGTATCACATTGTTAAGTCTGTCGTTACGTAACAACGAAAATGCCACTTTATGTAACGACCGATTTGGTGTGGTTGCGTCGTTATCTTATCTTTTTCTCTCATCTCACCCTTCACTATTATTAAATAATTTTTATTTTATCATTTACCCTACTTTTTTATATAATAAATATATCCCGTATCATAATTCTTTTTATAATATTATAAATTTATTCTTCAATTAATTACTGGTGCATGATATCATGAAACAACGGCAAACAATATAATCTATCCAAACATTGTATTTATCAAACAATACAATATAATACAATACGATACAATACTACGATACATTATGAAACGGTGTGTAACAACCATCCAAAGAAGCTGCTAGTGGGACACGTGCTTATTTATCATGCTAATAGATAAATTTACAATTAGCCATGAAGTAGTAACGTAGAAACCCTTCGTCCGTAAAACTTACACTTATATATATTTATATTTATATTTATATTTATATTTATATTATATAGAAGAGAATAATTGGGTTCGTCCCCTAACTCTGCTCCTAGCTACTACTTTTAACTTTATTTTATGAAATTATGAGATTAATAGAACTTTATTTATTTTATTAACACATGCTATTTTTTTGGACATGAATATAACCAACCGTTAATTCGTTATTCCAAAAAATAAAATAAAAATAAAAATTGAGACAATACAACTCTGGATGAAAAAGGAGAGGGTGAAGGCCCAAGCCCATAATTATCAAAACCCTAAGGGCTGAACCAGTGTCTGGCCCAATCCAACAATCTTCCATCTATAAAATACCACAAAACCCTAGCCTCACCATTCTCTCTGTGCCGCTCTTCCCTTTCCCCTACCCCTTCCCCATTTCGCAGCCTTGAGAAAATGACGACCAGATTCAAGAAGAACAGGAAGAAGCGTGGCCACGTGAGCGCCGGACACGGTCGTGTAGGAAAGCACAGGAAGCATCCAGGTGGACGAGGTAACGCCGGAGGTATGCACCATCATCGTATCCTTTTCGACAAGTACCATCCTGGTTACTTCGGTAAAGTCGGTATGCGTTATTTCCACAAACTCCGCAACAAGTTCCACTGTCCAACTGTTAACATCGACAAGCTTTGGTCACTTCTTCCCCAAGAAGTGAAGGACAAGGCTAAAGCCAATAATGGTGCTGCTCCGTTAATCGATGTTACCCAGTTTGGTTACTTTAAGGTTCTGGGTAAAGGTGTTTTGCCTACGGGACAGCCTGTTGTTGTGAAAGCTAAGTTGGTTTCGAAGAATGCTGAGAAGAAGATTAAGGAAGCTGGTGGTGCTGTTGTGCTTACCGCTTAGGTTTGGTTTTATTAGTTGCATCTTTTGAGGTTTTTTCTCAAATTTACTGTTTTTGATTAGTCAATGGAGTATTTGAACCTTGGGATTTACTGCTTTGAAATACATTTGAGATGTTTCAGTTTATTGAGATTTTGACTGTTAAATCGCCTATTGATACAAATTAGCATATACTTTTGCTGGCCCTTTTGAATGCTTTTCGCTGCTGTTTGTTTCATGATCTGTTTGTACCTTTTAAACATTCCATTTGAAGGTTTAACATGGTATAGCGCATTGCATACTATTTCTGAATGATAGCTTTGGGAAAAATTTGTTCAATGATATTCTCGTGCTATTGTATGTACATTTTCTGGTGTTCAAGTTCAACAGTTATGAGGTAATTGTATCTTGAATAGAATTGATCTTTTAGCTGGTTTTATTTTGTTGTTCTATTTGACACAGATTCGATTTGATGAGTTGAACTAAAGGGCGATATATGCTCAAGCATGAAACTATAATTCTATTTTGGGAGATTGCTGAAATATGCTTAAACCTGAAACTGTAATTAAATATGCATTTTTTGTTGGTAACAGCTTATGGGTGTCAGTTTTCTAGTACGGTGATTTCCTATGTAACTTGCAGGGATTGAGAAATTATCCGTGAAAAGGAAAAGGAGGGAGTAATGTTGGGTTGAGAGGGAGATATTATTTTTGTGTGACAAGAAAGGGCTTTGCATTGTGTGGTAAAAAGAGGAAGTTGAGTGATCAAAATATATCTTACCGTATGTATGTCTAGTTTGCAAATATGTGATCCCACTCAACCCTAACTTTCTTGATTCATTTTTATCTTAGGTTCTACACTACTGTCTGAGTAGTTCTAATGGATCTTGCTTAAAACAATTGAATAACAGGAGATGTTTTGATTATATTTGGCTGTCTCCTCAACTTTGATAATATCAGCTCCTTTAATCTTTTATAGGCGTATATTTGCTTGGTGAATTGCTCTATCCCATCAGAAAGTGCATATTACGATTATAAATTGAACAATGACTAAGAAATTCTGTAAGACGTTTAATTTCTTATCAGAATCGAAGGATTATAAATGTACATCCCCGTCCTACACAGTTTTTACCTAAAAAACTTTTTGGTCTTTCTAGTTTAGCTTAGCTCGCCATTTGAATATTTTTTCTTTGTTTGCGAAAATATGTTAATTAGGTGAGAATTATCATTTATCTCTCACAAATTGTTGCTGAGAACTAGTATCAGATTGGGGCTGACTTTTGATTCCTTCATTGGGCCATATCAGCTCACAAGACATTGTAAATTGAAAATATCAACTAGCTGCTGCTAATTGAATTATCGTTCGTGTTTGCAAACTAGTTAAAAAATAGGCATACCAACTTCAGGAACTTCTCCAAAGGAAAAAAAATATAAACTCGTTAGTAATTAGTTATTTTTAACATCGACTCTGGAGTCTGGACAATGATATCGCAGTTCTATAGACACTGCAAATTAAAGGTTTAATCCGAAAAGTAAAAAGTAAAAACATGCGAACAAACCCACTATGTTCAAATGACAACCACTATAATAGTGGTAGTGCACAGATTGGTTTCAAATCACAAATTGTCAAGTCATCTGCCAAAGTAAACAGATAGAAGAAGAAGAAGAATTGTTAAGTTATGTTTATGTTTCAGTTATTTTGCAAATACTAAATTACCGAAATGGCATAAGTACCCCGTGCTATACACCAAGTTTCAGGGACATACCGATTTTCAGGTTTATTTTAATAAAACCACAAGTTTAAATATAAATCTATAACCGTACGGATAATTAGGGTAGGTTTTTTATTTTATAAAAATAAACCGAAAAAATACCGAACCGTACCGAATTAATTTAGATATGAAAAGTATATTTATATATTACGTTTAAAATAACAAAGCATTAAATTCTTCGTTGGGCCGTGGAATTATGACAACGTTTACAAGCCAACAAGTAAACTCAAAATCCTAAATCTCAAACCTATTATGCTACTCATATTGAAATTAAATTATTTCCAACATATTCACAAGCAAGTCACAAGGTATTCCAGCAATTACTAGTAGCAAACTACAATGTATTGAATATGTTTCCTTTAGTATGATTTGGATTTATCTTTTTGAATATTTAATCTTCTATAGACTTTATTCGTGAATCACATCTTCGTTCATATCTTTCCACTCGTGTGATTTATAGTTTTTTTTGTATTTGCTTAATTTCTTTTACACTGCTATAGAATAATTGATGGATTTATACTCTGGTCATCTTTCATGTTTTATTAATTCATCACCCTTTAAACAGTAAAAATGTCCAGAGAGTTTTGTGAAGAACTATAAAAGTACGCAGGTTATTGCATTATACTTCTACTAATAACTTTTACATGACATTAAAAATAATCAAAAATTAACCGAACCTTACCGATACCGAATAGAAACCGACATGATTGGGACGGTTTCGGAAAGTCTAATTTTGGTTATACATAGTAGAATTACCGAAAAAATAGTATGGCGCAAATTTTATAAAATAACCGGCCGAACCGAACCATTGACACCCCTACCTATTACCTTTCACCCCCTCCCCCACCCCCACCCCCACCCCCACCTAATTTATTTGCACCTTATGTGCTGACGTATACCATGACGTGAGAACTTCTCCTTCAAGCGAACTTAAAGAAAAGGCTAAAACCTATACGAAATGGCCATGTGTCAGTCTCAAAGCTGATTTTCAAGAGCCCTTCATCCAAAACACACTTGACTTCATGAATATTTTATAACTTATTTGTAGACAATAAATTACGTCGAGAAAATTAAATTAAGACAGAAAAAGCTTGAACTTGATTTGTTCTTCGTTCTAGAGCTTGAACTTGATTTTTTGAACTTGAACTTGATTGCTTGAAGCTAGAGAAATTTGCGACGTTTGATCCACGTGCTCTCTCTTGCTTCTTGTTATAACTTCTGGTGTCTCATCTGAGTTATGAAGACCCCTATTTATAGTTGTGGAAGGGAGGAGTTGTGATAAAAACAAACTCTTTCCGACCAATCAAATTGAAGTGTGACAAAGCCGCATTTGATTGGCCAGAACATGTCACTTGCACACGTGGCACGATTTCATTGGCCTTCTAATGTGACTTAGCATGCTTTGTCATTTTGACACATGGCACGATCCTATTGACTCTTTCATTTGACTTGACGTGCTATGTCATTTGACACGTGGCACCCAATTGGGCCTCAAAGAAGATGACATATTGAACCTAATAAAGTGGGCTCATCATTTGTAGCCCAAGTAAATGGGCTAGCCTAATGGATTAATATTTATTTATTTAACCTATATATATATATAATTCTATTATATTAGCCCATAATATTTATTTGGACCAATAAAATCCAAATTATTTTATAAATTTAATTTTAATAAAATTCATATGCGTGCACCATTTTCAAGAGCTTCAAATCTGATTTGAGTACAAAAACTCAGCCGAATCCGCAATAATCAAGCTCAAGTTTCAACTATAACTTCACAACAACATCATCACCAAACCCCAGTATGGTCAACAACCAAGACTTTCAACAAAACCATCTTTTTGTTCTTCAAGATTTTTCAATGTTCAATAATGGTGAATTCGAAATTCTCTCTCTATTTTCGAAGCTCAGCAGCAACTAGGGACCTGGAATGAATTTAACACTTGAATCACAACTTCAAAACTTCAACAACCTTCCCATCTACTCAAGACCTCAAATCTTTTCAAGTTCATGCAAGAACAATAATAATAACAATTGTCCTTTTTATTTTTCCATTATATTTTGGAATTAAAAGGAAAACAAAAAGGAAGAAAATAATAGAATAAAAGAACTTATAAAATATTTCCGAAATTGCATGTGGCAGCGCATATACTTCAGTGTCTACCAAGAGTTTGGTTATCTATATCACGTCAGCACTTAGGTGGCATTTAAAATTGTTCAAGGAGTGTATTCCTGAAACTTCGGTTATAATTATAGGGATACGTATACCCTTTACATGCTAACTACGTATATTACAAACAAAGAACCTATAATCAGCGGTGCGAAAAGTGGATATTCGTTGAAGTGATCCAAATATAAACCTCCAATATGGCCTTAATTTCTGTTATTAAATATTTAAAAGAAATTTAATTTTGAATATTCTCATACTTATATGAAAACTCCTCCCATATCTTGTAAATGCACAATAACTAAAATTATTATTATGATACTAGTATTATGCACAGATACTGACCATGTCAAGTTATAATTTAAGTTATTTGGATTATGTGTAAATAATTTTAAAATTCAAACTTATAGATGAAGATTAGAAATTAATAGAAGCAGCACACACAAAAAAGACTTACCGTTTCTTTCATATTTTTTTTATCTTTATCGAATTAATCTAAATAGAGCTCACCCAACTGCTTAAATTAAAAAAGTTAAAGGTTAACCGCATATTTTGTACGCCTATAAAAATTCCTTAAGATTTTAGTGACCTAATTTTATCCACGATATGAATTCTCTTATAATAATTCATTTTTTAAAACTAAAGTGCAGAAATATCTTATCTTTTTATTTTTAAAATGACACCACATTTTAAAAATATCCCATTTCGAATTAACTTTTTGTTTTAAAAAAAATATATTTCTAGTCATATCAGATATTTATAAAAAAATATAGTATTTGTTAAACTTGGAGATTGATTTTAAAAACTATCAATTAGAAACAAATGTCTCTCTAGTTGAAATTGTAGAAGACAAATCTCTCATATAATCTAATGATTAAAATTAATATTCTTCAACGAAAATAAATTATATTCTTTAATAATAAATATAATTCTAATATTATTTATATTGTATAATTATGGTAAATGTTAAGAAGTTCCATCATCTGAGCTAGATAATTTTCTTAACTTTAAAAGATTTAGTCTTCAATTCAAACTTACAGCTACAATTAGATGATATTCTTTTAGTTTGAAGTATTTATTTCTCACTTCAAATTGAATACTATTACAACTTATAGTAACTATGTCTTAAAATTATATTCTTTAACAATGTATATAATTCTAACATTATTTATACCATATCAGTATAATAAATTTTAAAAATATCCATCATTCGAGATAACTTCCTTAACCTTGAAAGATTTAGTTTTCAATTTAAATTTATTGCTTAAATTTTGATGATAGTTTTGTATTTGAAATATTATTTTTTGAATTTAAATTAAGTGCTATTATAACTCATAATAAACCTATCTTAAAATTGCCAAGTAGCTTGTTAATAGCTTGCCACATAACTTAATCTCAATATAAATTATTATTATTTTTAAATTTTATTTTCTCTCTCTTTGTATTCATTATAACTTGTCTTTATTGCATTATTCATTACTTGATATGTTTATATTTTCATGTGAATTTTGTTAGTTTACTATTTGATAAAATATCCTTGCTTAATATAAAAAAGAATAATATAGATTTTTCTTACTCCTGAAAATTTAGTTTATAAGGTATTATTTAAATTTATCAAATCCTCACATAACTTCGATTCTCCTCTTTATATATATATATATATATTCTTATTATATTATTTTAATTAACTTTAAACTATTTTTGCTTTACCTCTAACCCAAATAATTGATCTTTAAATCCTAATCTCCAAACTTACAACTAACTCTAAAAAATTGAGGTTCGATTTTACAACTCAAATTCGAAATATTGTCGAGTGTAGCTAACTTTATTCAGTTACTTTCATTAATTATATTTTGTTTTTTGAATTCTTAAATATTAGGTTTGTCCTAAGATTGCCAACTTTATGTATATCTATATGGTTAGATTTTGAATTTAAAGGGCTTTATTAATAGCATTACAGCTAGGTTTAAAATTTTAACATTTATATCTATATTTATTAATTCAAATAGAGTAACCATTTAGTTCAAAATTTAAAATTCAGAAGATTTTTTGTTAGAAAGGTAATTATTTTATCTTAATAATGTCATTTGTCTTTTTGTAGTTATGTCACATGTCTTAATATGATGCTTCTGCCTCTCCTCTCCTCTCCTTTTACGTGTCCGTGCTATGCGTAGTTTGTGAAAAATACTCTATACAAATAAGAAAATTACAAATCAAAAGAACAATTTTTTTTTTGTTTTGTTTTTTTTGAAAAAATGAAAATTACCTGACGGTTAAGAAAACTAAAAGGAAAACAAGAAGGCACACTATAAAATAGACCTACTCTCACTAATGACAAAAGTCGTGATTTTAAATCCTATCAAAGTTTCTTGAAAATTCTCATAATGTTTAAACACACATTGAATAAAATGTTAGGAAGAAATTTTCATGAACGAATGAATAAAACAGAAAACACAAACTAAAAGGGAAAACCAAGGGAACTATACGTGTTTATTGCCCGTGAACCTCTCTCTGAACGCCATGGACCTAAGACGAAACAAAGAAAATTAAAAATCATAAAAAGTTACAGCTCCATAAGCACAAAGTAAAGAATGAAAATCACCTTCTGGTTAACAAAAAAATAAAATACGAAATAAACCAAGATATACTATAAAAATAATCCTACTCTTAATAATGACTAAAGGCACTACTTTGTGCGTATCAACATTTCTTGAAATTCTTATGTTCAAATACATAGAAGCACTAAAGGGAAGTTAGAATGAGAGGAAGGATAGTGTTACGATCCCAATTTTTCCTCTATAGGATGTCGTGGCCACCTAGTCTCTAAGACTAGGTAAATCTATCTAACATGCGGAAATAATTGAGACAATAATTTAAAACTCTCAAAACCCAACAACTAATATAAGAAAATATCTCCACAGCTTCATGTATATACAATACCCGACGTAATATAACTCACAAGCTTTATGCCAATATCAAAGTCATCCTTATACAACTGTATCTGGTAACGAAGGAAAAATATAAAAATGGATAGAAGGTGACTCCGAGGCCCCCGGACGCGGACAGGTGTACCTTGAACTCTCCAAATGCGAACTCAGCTCACTGGTGTCGGGACTGATAGGAAGTACTTGATTTGCACAAAAAGATGTGCAGAAGCGTAGCATGAGTACATCACAACGATACCCAGTAAGTGTCAAGCCTAACCTCGGTAGAGTAGTGACGAGGTCAGGTCAAGGCCCTACTGAAAATAATAAGAAACATGACGAAAGATTTAACAATATAACAATAAAGACAAGGAAATGAAACAAGTAAGGAGTAAACCAAGAGTTAGCTACACAGAATCAAGACAGATAATACATCACAGAAGGAAACAAAACAACCAAAGCCAAGTACAACAAATAGAGAAAGATCAACAAGGGTCACTACCGAGGTACCTCCTCGTAGTCCCAAATCACATGAATAACTCACAATCTTTCCTTATATCATCGCGGGAGCTTTTACATTCAGTTTTGAAAATTATTTTCCCGAAATAGCATTCCGCGTTTTAGTCCACCTTATCAAATCGCATGACTTCTAGTAGTTCCCCTACTAGCCACACGTATCGAACCCACCTTATCTCACCGCATGCGTTTCAACCCCAAAACCTTATACCACCGCATACGTATCAATATCACAAAGGATCACAAATCGCACCTAAAGTTCCCAATAACACAACTTGCTAGAGAAACCAAACAATAACAATATTTTAACGGTAAAGAGCCCATGGCTAAATCACAATGCACACAAAAGTCTCAACAATAGCAACTAGAATGAACAACTCAACAAAATGGTATTTCACAATTTAACACTTGCCTCAAGGTGAATCACAAACTTTATATTCCAATACCAACTTAAACAACAAGATATTCCACGATTCAACAACTTCAAGTAAAGAGTTCAACGATCAAATAATGATTGCGGGATAAAGGAAACAATAACTTCACTTTAAACATGTAGGGAAATTAGCATGTAAGAGAATAAGACAAGTAGAAACGTGAAAATAGACTAGAAATGAAGACTATAACATGTTAAGGTAACTCAATTACGACATGAAAGGAGTCTACATAGCTAAAATCGGTGATTTCCATATTTAGCCTGTGTGTACAATCGTCACTTTGAGTACACAACTTTCACATATCATAATTATCACAACCAATACAAATCTTAAGGAGTAATTCCCCCATACAAGGTTAGGCAAGTCACTTACCTCAAACACGCTAACTCAATTCTCTCGATTATCCAACTCTGCACGACTCGAATCTAGCCAAAAATAACTTCATACTATAAATAAAAAGTATAGGAAACTAATTCAAATAATGAAATTACGATCTTTGTAAAGAATTACAAAATCAACCCAAAAAGTCAACTTGGGACCGTGCCTCGGAACCCGACCAAAATTACAAAATCCGAACATCATTCGATACCGAGTTCAACCATATAAGAATTACTCAAATCCGAACTCAAATCGCCTTTCAAATCCTCAAATTTTAGCCTAAGACGTTTCTACCATCTTTTCCCAATTTTCCTACTCAAACCACTAATTAAATAATGAAATTAACAATAGATTCATGTAGAATGGGAAGAATGATAGTCTCACGATCCCAATTTTTCCTCTATAGGATGTCGTGGGCACCTAGTCTCTAAGACTAGGTAAGCCTAACAAATATTCGAAGATAACTGAGACAATAATTTGAAACTCTCAAAACCCAACAACTAATATAAGGAAATATCTCCACAGCTTTGTGTATATACAATAGCCCAAAACCCGACGTAATACAACTCACAAGCTTTATGCCAATATCAAAGCCACCCTTATACAATTGTATCTAGTAACGAAAGGAATAATATAGAAAAGGATAGAAGGTGACTCAGAGGCCTGCGGACGCGGATAGGTGTACCTTGAAGTCTCCAAATGCGAACTCAGCTCACTGGTGCCGAGACTGGTAGGAAGTACATGAATTTGCACAAAAGATATTCAGAAGCGTAGCATGAATACACCACAACGGTGCCCTGTAAGTGCCAAGCCTAACCTTGGTAGGGTAGTGACGAGGTCAGGTCAAGGCCCTGTCGCACCCCCCTTTTTCCTCACACGGGTTAGGTACGCGGAGGTCGGGTTTCATGACATTCTGGACAACTCCTTAAAGAAAAAGGTGTAAGGAAGAGTCGCCACCTAACGATTTTACGGTGCGTTAGGGCACCTTGAGTAGTTAACTTATAAACTAGTTTGCATTACCAGAGATTGGGTGTCACGACCCAAACCGGTCC
Organism: Nicotiana undulata; assembly: GCA_005239495.1. NCBI lineage: Eukaryota > Viridiplantae > Streptophyta > Magnoliopsida > Solanales > Solanaceae > Nicotiana > Nicotiana undulata. Next base: position 14,258 of record ML283282.1, read on the forward strand.
AGGTCGTGATGGTGCCTAACGACGGGGTTAGGCAAGCCAACGAACAACAATAACAATGAAAGTGCGGAATACAATA
>ML283283.1:2569-68551 GCA_005239495.1 Nicotiana undulata
GGGGGGGGGGAGTTTATTTGATATTTTGATATTTGACATTTGGTTTGTAATAACTGATGACATTTCCCCTTTTTCTTTTAATTAAGTATATATTCTTCCCTCTTTATTTTGATGTATATATTCTATCTTTCCTTCCCTCTTTATTTTGATGTATATATTCTATCTTTCCCCCTCTTATTATGTACCTTCATTTATGTCTTTAATAGCTTTCTTTATTTTTTTTTCTTATTAGTCTATGTTTAATTCAGTAGCTTCTTGTTTATCCTAATAACTTCTTTTTATGTTTTTAGTAGTCAATAAGACTTTGGTTTTCTTAATGTCACGATTCTTTCCAAAGGTAGTTTTTGCGTGAACCTGGTGATTCTTCCCAATGATGGATGGCGTGACAACTTTCTTAAGGGATTGAGTCTGTTTTGGTATTTAGGTAAGAATAGTAATAGTAATTAATAAACGAGTCAAACATGCTTCACTTGGTACCAACACACTTAACTACGTGCTTATGGTTAAAAACAAGTTTTTCTGGAACGAAGTAGCTCTACTTAGTGACCTTGTGACTCTTGCATTGACTTAGGCAATCAACGAGTGATTTGGTCGAACCATAGTGATTTTCAATATTGAATATGGTCGCTCTAGGCCCTCGACTCTATCCTTTTGAATAATCCAGCTGTGTTAGAGGTGAGATGTTTTTGTTGCAAGTCCAAGTACCTGTGCAAATGGTCTAGAACTTGCCCCGAATGTGTTTCTAGGCGAAAATTTGAGTTTTTCTAGGCTTGAGTAGTGATTGTAGGCTCTCCTTGACCCGCTTGAAAATTTTCCATGACCCACCAATGTTGCTATCCCTAGTCAACCCATTTGAGCCTAAAACCTTTCTCATTTGATCACCATGTAACAAGCCCTTACCCGTTCTGTCTTGACCCTCTCTTGGCACTCGAGCTTTCCTTAACACTCTTGTGAAACAATTGGTTAAAAATATAAGTTTGGGGGAGAGACAAAGAGTTTGAAAATGTATCAAGGCACAAAAATAGAAAAGAAACTAAGAAAAAGGAAAAGGCAAGAAAAAGAAAGAAGAACAAAAAGAAAACTGCAAAAAAAAAGTGAATAAGTTGAAAAGTGGAAGGGATTTCAAAGAATGGTAATGATGCAAAGCATGGAGAAAACAAAGAAGGAGGAAATGAATATCATGATCAAGAAAGAGTGATGCTAAGTCTCTCTAAGTCCCCTATGGAAAAGAAAATGCCTAAATATTGGCAAAGCATGAGCCGATAAGAGAAAATGGAGTGCTTAAGGAAAGAAGAACCCGTTCTATCATAGTATATCCAACCTTAGTCAAAAGCCTTCATTTCATTCCCAAAATCCCTACGTGATTCCAAGCTGAGGGAGCTTACATTAGTGGTGATTTACATGAGGGGCAAGACTATGGTACTTAAAGCCGTACTTGCGATATTCTTTTGAGAGAGATGAGGGAACCTTTCACAAAGCTTTGAATTTAGTGCTACATTCTTAAGTGAGGTGCAAACGGAGAGTGAAAGAGGAGGAGTTTGGGATCCACAATGACCTACATAAAATAGCGAGTTTCCTTGATGAATTTAGTCAACTCTTGATGCTCAAGTGTCACATTAGAACTATTTGTGCTTAACAGGTTCAATCCATTGCCTTATTAATTATTCATGAGCGTGTGGGTAATTGTTGGTCCTAATTGATGTGCGATTGATAAATCTTAGATTAGCTGGAATAACTCTTAACTTGGGGAGGTGGGAATTACTTATTTTCTTGAGGACAAACAAAAGCTTAAGTTTGGGGGAGTTGATAATTGAGGATTTTGACTACTTATTAGCACCTTTTTACTTTCGTTTTAGTCCAAAAGTGTTTAGTTGTATTCCCTAAAATTGACTAAATATGCTTAATTACAAGAGTAACTGGAAAATGATCCATTAAGATGAAATCCAACTTAAGAAGGAGTGATCTGAACTCAAGGACAAAATTAGGCACAGAAGCTCAAAATGTGGATCACAGATTTCTATCTGCGGCCGCAAATTCTGAAGGAAAACTTATCACACTCAAGTGCAAAGTGCGATCCGCACATGAAATGTGCGACCACAGAAGCTAATCAAGATCAGAAGTTCAGAGAGTTCTCATTCCAAGCTTAACGGAAGTGCGGACCGCACAATTATTGTACGTCACAGAAGTCATCTAACGCGATCGCATTCAAAAATGTGCGATCTGCAGAAGAGGCCTGTGCGGCCGCACCCAGTACTGTGCGGACCTCAGAATATGAGAGATGCAGTCATTGTTTAGAATTGTGCGGCCACATATTTGTGTGGCCGCAAAACCTCCGAAAAGGGCAATTTTTTTCGAAAATTCCAGCACTGTATAAATAGAATAGTTTCACCTTTTTAGGTTAACTTTTGTACCTTTTGACGTCAGCAACCGTTTTCTTTGCTTGTTTTAGTTATTTTAGTTATTTTGAGCTTTTTGAATATTAGTTTTTACATTTCAATCATTAATATGAGTTTAATTATCACTTCTTCTTATTTATCTTCTATTTTAAGCATGAGTACCTAAATTTTCACTAGGGTCATGACCCAATCCTAGTGTATAAACTTAATGGGTATTTGATTTATTGCTTGTTTATGGTTGGGTGTTGATTATCTAGCCATGTTGTTGCTTTAGTTGAGGATTTAATGGTTGCAAATATTATTCATGCCTAATTGACTTGGTCTTTTCTTGAGAAAGAGAGACTTAGTCTAGGAGAACGTTGCTAGCAAGGAATTGGGTCAATCGGGAGATTGATAAACCCAATTAAAGGGTTGAATCTAGAGATAGTAAAACCCGACTTGAGCTTATTATCAATTGTTTTGTGCAATACCCATTTGGGCTTGAGAAAGCCATATCGGGTAAAATCACTCTCTAACCGAGAGGTATTGAGTGGGTAATCAAGTGTTGGTAGCTATAATCCACCCCGACCAAGAAAACAAGCTTTAAGACTTACAACCCATTAAGTGAACACCTAGGTGAAGGTCATAACGCTAGGCCTTTTTACTATTTGGAAAACAATCAAGGTATACCTTGAAGTCTTTGCTAATGTCAGAACCAACTCACTAGCTTCCGACACCGTTAGAGGTACATGGATCTGCACAAAAATGTGCAAAAATATGGTATGAGTACACCATAATGGTACCCAATAAGTATCAAGGCTAACCTCGGTGGAGTAGTGACGAGGTAAGTCAAGACGCTCCCTAGATATAGAAAAAATTGGCAAACATTAATATAAAACTAACAATGGAAAGAATATCAATACTAGGCTAACAATATAGAGAACGTTAACACAAGCTAACAATGGAAATAAAAGCAACAAATAATAACCTGTAGTAAACAAGTGATAAAGCAACAAAATAATCAGAACATGGTTAAAAAAACAAGTGATGTAAATTAAGGAAAACAAATTACGGTCCAAAAACAATTAGCTTGTTTTAATACTTAGTTGTCATCCTTAGTTTAAAATAGATTTAAAAACCAACTAGCTTTTGTGGAAGTGTAATCCGAGATAATTCAGGCTCATTCACGCAAATATATACTCTTAGTCCCATTCATAGATCCCTATGGAAAATTGACCCCGACTCCTTGTTGGGTACTATTATTTCTCCGACCGTTTCACAACCTCAAATAGAGGTGTGCCTTGGAAGAGATCAGTTACCAGTCGAGCATTCAGGTGGCTGGGTTGAGGCCTTATACGAGAGGCGGTGCCGATCGCCGATTGGATGGTTCGAGCCGGGGAAGAGCTAGGTTGCTAGGTACATATTTGTTAAGGAAGCCTTGGATAAGGTTAAGATTATTCTAGATCGACTTCGCATAGCTCAGTCCAGGCAGAAGAGTTATGACGACCGTCGAGTTCGTGATGTTGCATTCATGGTTAGAGAGAGAGTATTACTTCGAGTTTCACCCATGAAGGGTGTGATGAGGTTCGGAAAGAAGGGCAAGTTGAGCCCTAGATACATCAGAACCTTTGAGATTCTGGAGAGAGTGAGTGAGGTGGCTTATAGGATCGCATTGCCACCTAGTTTTCAGCAGTTCATCTGGTGTTCCATGTGTTCATGCTCCTGAAGTATCACGTTGATCCGTCCTATGTGTTAAATTTCAGCTTAGTCCAACTAGATAAGGATTTGACTTACGAGGAGGAGCTGGTGGCTATTCTATCCTGACAAGTTCGACAGTTGAGGTCTAAGAGTTACCCATCAGTGCGAGCAATGGAGAGGTCAGTCAGTCGAGGCAACTACTTAGGAGTCCGAATCAGATATGTGTAGTAGATATCCACACCTTTTCACTAGTCCGGGTACTTTTTTATGCCCCTTAGAGGACGAATGATTGTTTTAGAGGTGGAGATTCTGATGACCCAGTAGGTCATCAAGAGTTTTAGAATCTAATTTTGTGTTTCGAAGCCTCCAATAACTTCTTTAAGACTTCCTCAATTTGCGTGCGCAATCCGGATATTTTTTGGAAGGCTTTGATGTTAAAAATTGAAAAATATGAAATTTTGCCTTAAAACATCACTTGAGTTGACTTCGATCAACGTTTTAAGCAATCACAAAAGTGATTTAAATGTTTCAAAAAGGGGATTTCACCCATTTTTCATAAACTCTCCATTAGAGCTCGGCCTAGAGGCGAATTTGAAGAGGAAACTCATCACTAATTCATAGGTTTTCACACTTTAACTCATTTTCTTCTATTATTAACATCACCCATTAATTTCTAACCCCAATCTTTGTTCTTCCATGGTGAAAACTAGGGATTTAGGAAGAATTGGTTTTTTTTTATAAATTAGGGATTTAGACCTCAAATTGCGGCCGGATTCTGAAACAAATTGCATAATTGGGCTCAAGAGTGAATGGGTAAATAGATTTTGGTCCGAACTACGGGTTTTGACTAAGCGTGCCAGGGGTTATTTTTTGACTTTTTGGGGGAAAATTTAGAAATTCTAAATTTACGCGTTTTAATTGATTCCTTTAGCAATATTTGATATTATTGAGTCAATTGAGGTTAGATACAAGTGGTTTGGAGGCGGATTCTAGAGAAAAGACCCTGATAGAGCTTTGAATTGGTCTTTGGACAGTGGTAAGTATCATGGTTAACCTTAACTTGAGGGATTAAGACTTGTTTTCGTATTTGCTACATGCTTAGATGTTTGGTACAATGTATATGTGAGGTGACGTGTACTTATGCGTTGTTGTTGGGTCAAAACATGCGGTGAAAACTTGTTTCCTTGCAATTTATTTCTTTATTTGATCATGATATACATGCTTAGTCTAGTTAATTATTAAATTGATCGTTCTTTTTTGCATTTATGAGCTATTTGAGATATTTGAGTATTGTTTTCCCGAAGTTGAGGATGGTATTGTGGAAACATTGTTGATCTGAGACCCGTTCTTGCTTATTCTGTCTTCCTTTGTTTATGCTTACTATTATATGGTGAGGGAGCACGAAGGATGATGTCGTGCAGTTATTATTGTTTTACAGTGAGGTTGAGAGTGAAAGCACGAAGGGTGATGCCGTGCCGATATTGTTGTTTCACAGTGAGGTGAGAGTGAATACACGGAGGATGATGCCGTGCCGATATTATTGTTTCACAGTAAGGTTGAGAGTAAAAGCACGAAGGGTGATGCCATGCAGTTTCTTTTTGTTCATTATGTTTTATTCATTTTGCTAGTTAAAGGTTTATTGACTGTTTCTTGTTATCATTCTTTGTAGTATTTATCGTATCTTGTACCCCTTTTTCGCATGTCCCCTCCCATTAATCACATGTTTAGCTTTTACTTGTTATTGTGTTGTACATATATTGTTATCTGCACAGGTATATTTTTATGTGGTGTCTTGTCATAGCCTCGTCACTACCTCGTCGAGGTTAGGCTCGACAAATATGGAGTACATTGGGTCGGTTGTACTCATACTACACTCTGCACTTCCTGTGCAAATTTTGGTATTGACCCCAGCTGTCTGTGAGGCGTTTCAGCTTGGATTTTCTTTTGGAGACTCGAGGTAGTTCTGCTGGCATCCGCAGACCTTGAAGCCCCCTTCCACTTCCCCTAGTTTACTGTTCTTTTCGTTCCAGACAATTGTATTCATTTCAAACTCTGTTTGTAGAAACTCTAGAAGCTCGTGAATTGTGACTCCAGATCCCGGTTGTACTTATATATTAAAGTTGTTTATGTTCGCACTCAGTATTAAACTTCAGTTCGGCTTATTGTTTTCACTTATGGTAATTGATTAAAATTGGCTTAAGATCCTCAAACATTGGATTGCCTAAAAAGTGAAATATTAGGCGCCATCACGGTCCCGAATGTGAAAATTCTGGGTCGTGACAAACATATAAGAGCTAGATGTCACTAAATAAAAGTTAACATCTATCAATACCAAAATTAACTATATTATTTCTTCCGCCTCTTTCGATTACAGAATTAGTAAGAAGTTAATATATAATACGAAATAGATATAAGTTAACACATTAAATAACACCTAACTATAAAGCAAATAAAATTTAAATGAAAAGCTTTAGCTCAAGCATGTGAAATTGAGGAATAATATTTACTATTATATAAAAATATTAAGATCCGTCATTCTCCCAACACAAAAAAAGTTACTCCATAATGGAGTTAGTACTGGCAACAGAAATAATCTTGTCCATTAAATAAAAAAATAGAAAAAAATATTCAAAAGAATAATTCCTCTTATTTAATTAAAAATATGAACTAGAGTAATTTCCAATATTACAATTTATTCGGAACTAGAAATGAAGCAAAAGTAATGGCTAAAAGAAGAAAGGAAAAGAAGAAGCTCTCAGAGAAATGTTTTTTGCCAAGCTCTTTCTTTCTTTAATTAGCTCAAATGAGCTCTATTTATAGACTTTCCCAAAAAGTGATAGATCTAATGTAGCAAGTTGTAAGTTACAACTTGCAATTGCTTTAGTTTAAAAACGGTTTTCACGGTAGTCTTCAATCAAGTCGGCAACATGCAAAAGCTTGTCGTAAACTTGTGCTACTGAAACTTCTATAAATTTGGCAAGTAGCAGGCCAAAGATTCATGTCTACTTTACCTTTTTATCTTTTTTAAACACCATAAACTTATAAACTTTGCTCTTTGTGTCCAGATTTCTAAAAGGTCAATCATTTCCCTTTTTTCATTTGTTAACTATTTCCTGCAAAGACAGTAAAAATATTACTACTTAGAGTTAAAGGTAATAACTAAATTTATACATGATATTTTCTCTTATCAAATTCCCCCACATTTAAACGTTTGCTTGTCCTCAAGTAAAGGAAGCAAATAAATATAGTAATTAAACACTTTAAACAATATCATGAGAAGTTTTGACAGAAGAGAATTAACTAAGACCAATTCACCGGTTTAAACAACTTTAACCGTACTAATATTCACCTTTTAAGAACCGAAATCATAATATTTTCTAATCCCAAGTGTGTCTCACTAGATGAAGAGATATGCTCATATATCACACAATATATAGATTAAGAACAGAGAAGGGCACAAATATAAAAATTTGCTCACTCTCAACAAAGAAGTACCTCAAGCTATTGGAAATTATCATATGTTTGACTATCATGTGGTTCTCCACTAATGTAGGAGTCTTTGGGCCGAGATTGTGTAGGACTATTGCAAGGTTGTAATATAGCCTTAGAGATAGGTTGATACATATGGATAATAGTGACTTAAATTCCCTATGGGTACTGTACTTTATTTTATCGCTTAAGCACAATTGCCTTTGCTTTATTTTAACAATAACCTCTATTTTATTTCACCCCTTTCAATTTTTTTTAATGGAGATGCCGACATTTCTTTGTTGCTATTGTTTTTTTTTTTTTTGTTTTCAGAAGAAACTATCTTTTTTAATTCTCATGGCAACATCTCAAAAGATAGACAACCTCAAACACTTATTCTTTCACCAATTATTTTCACAATTACACCTCATGCCTACATTTTTACATTCAGATCAAATCTTAAAGTGCCCAAAAGGAAATTGAGTGAACAAGAACAAGTCATAACAACAAACAGACTAAGGGTTAAAGCTTGGTGACCAACAAAATAAGAGATAATTTATTTAGTTTCAACCGGGCTAACTAGGGATAAAAATCATTAAGGTAGATCAATTTAGGCTCTGGCTTAACAAACAAGGTATACTTTCATTTCTCAATTCAAAAATTTACCTAAACTTTTGCCTCAAACCACATTCAAGGCAAGTTCTAGATTTTTGAATAAGCAGGAGAACTAGACAATATAAGCTAACCGCACAATACTCGTGGGCCAGTGAAAATCATGATTTTAATCACCAATAAGTAAGTATGAGCTTAGAAAAGTGATCATAAAATTCGTGAATGGTACTTAATCAAATTCTTCTTTTCTATGTGTCGTGCTTTTCAAGTCAAATCAAGTTTAGCCAACTTATTTACCAAAACAAGTTAAAACAACTAAAAGTCCTAAAAAAAGTGTTAAGTTCAAAATATTACGACCATGGCAAAGAACTGAACAAGAAATCCATGGAAGTACATGAAATACGTTGCCTTACGAATAAGGCAACTCAAATTTTATTTTTATTTTTTTAGTTTTTTTTAGATTTTATGATTTTACAAATAAACATTTTTCAGTTGTAAAATATTCGTTATTTTTATAACAGAAAAAAACTTAAAAAAACACATATATAACAAACATATTCCTCTACCCCCAAGCTTAAATAATGTCATATCCTTATGACAAATAAATAAAAAGTAAAAAGAGATAAAGGAACTTCGATTCTGGCCTCATTTCATTTTTCTTGGTTTCTCAAGGTTTCCCTCATATAACAAAGACAAGATTATGGCAAAGAAATATTCTTTTTCATGATAGGAGAAAACTTTCATTGTCGAAATCATAGGAGCACTTCTTTATCATGACAAAATATATTAATACATACTATATACATACACATAAATAATATAATACAAACATGTAATTATTTTTTTTTTTATAAGAGAAAAACTAATTTTATTGTATATATCTACTAAAAAGGGAATATTATATGTTACTAATAATAATTACTTAAAAGATTAAAGAGAGGGGAAGAAAATAATTTTGAATTTAACGTCGCCAACTCGACTTACTTTAAAAATTAGGTAAAAAGGATTGTTGAAGCCTGCTTGTCGAAAAATCTGCTGATATAAGGCTTAAAACAATGACCGCTTACTTTGAATTTGTCTCCCCCTTCTGTACGTTGTATTTCAATGGACCCATAGGGGGTCACTCCTTTTTCAATGTATGGTCCTGACCAACATGACTTGAATTTCCTGAGAATAATCCCAACCAACTATTGTACAAAAGAACTTGGTCTCCAACTCTAATCTCCTTGTCACGACCCGGAATTCTCACCTTCGGGACCCTGATGGCGCTTAATATTTGACATTTTTACGACCCCAAATCCTATTCGGCCGTGATGACACCTACCGTGAAACTAGGCTAGCCGCTATCACATAATTACACATTCCCTTTAATAAGATTTCTCAAAATCATTATCAACATTTTATAAATGTAAATCTCTAAATTTTTAAGCAAAACAAAACAAGCTAAATAGTCTACAACCAACCCCAAGATCCGGAGCCAACAAGTCACGAGCATCTAAGAGTAATACCAATACTGCCAATGTCATAATACAATGTCTCAGAACAAAATAGTAAATACTAAATGAAGGAAGGGAAATGGAGAAGCTGTGGACGCTGGACAGCTACCTCGAAATCCCAAAAGCTGACGCCGAACGGTCACAGATAACTACTGCTCAGAACCAGTACCTGGATCTGCACACATGGGTGCAGAGAGTAATGATGAGTTCGTCAACTCAGTAGTAATGAAAATAAATCATAGTCTGAAGAATAAGAAACACACAGCAACAAATACACCAATCCACAAAACAGTAAATGCCAAGTCTCAATAAAGTGTACATAAGTTCAAAAACCAGTTTCCGTAAAAATCCTTTGAACAAGTATATTTTCAAATGTCTCTCAGTAAAACTCCCAAAAATATCAGTTTGAAAGATGAAACGAATTTGTCAAGACCCCAAATCCTAACCGGCCGTGATGGCGCCTATCGTGGAACTAGGTTAGCCAACTATCACATAATTACATTTTTTTCTTTTCAAAATTTCTAGAAATCATTATCAATATATCATAAAACATATATAAATCTCTAATTTTTTAAGCAAAACAGACAAAGCTAAACAGACTACAACCATCCCCAAGATCCGGAGCCAACAGGTCATGAGCATCTAAGAATACTACCAAGAATACTACTGTCACAATACATACATCTCGAAATAGGGAAACTAGTACAAAACAAGGAAGGGAAACAAAGATGTTGTGAGCGCTGAACAGCTACCTCGGTATCCCAACTCCGGCTCCACGCGTAATAAGAAAGCTAGTGCTCGGCACCAGCACCTGAATCTACACACAGAGGTGCAGGAAGTAATGATGAGTACGCCAACTCAGTAGTAATGAAAATAAATCAGGTCTTGAGCAGTAAGAAAACACACATGGTCAAATCATCAAATCACAATAAACAGTCTTTCTTTCCAACAGTGTATACATTAAATCAGTACGCTTTAAAATCCAACTTTAGTAAAACTCCTTTGAAAAATATGATTTCAAATGATTTCAGTAAAATACCCAAAAAGTATTAGTTTAAAGATGAAATGAATCATAAATAGTCACTCCGGTAAAACAAGTATCATAAACCGCCCCTCGGGCAAAACATCACTCAACATCAGTCACTCAGCACCTCACAATCTCTCAGTATCAGTCACTCTGTCACTCATGCCTCCCAATCACTCATCACGCAGCACTCGCACTCAGTAGGTACCTGCGTTCACTGGGTATACAGACTCCGAAGGGGCTCCTACAACCCAAGCGCTAAAATCAAGCCAAATCATGGCATCAAATCACTCTCAGGCACTCGGCCTATTAGAAACATGCTGCGGCGTGCAACCCGATCCAATATCATATCCTCACAATCAGGCTCTCGACCTCACTCAGTCAGAAACATCTCAAAAGCCACTCGGGCTATCAGTAAAACGGGGTACTCGACCCATAATATCATTTTATTTCTCAAAATAGTGTAAATAAGATTGAGTTTTGAAATCAGTTAAGCATAGTATGACTGAGTGTAAATCATAAGTTAGTATAATGAGGAAAAACAGTAAACAGCCCCCAAGGGGTCTAAACAGGTCGGCACAAGGCCCCAAACATGGCATACAACCCAAATATATCAGAAGCATAAAAATACTATTTATCATGTGATTTAAAAGCAGTTACGCAACTCAATAGTTGCCTCGGGAAGAACCAATTTCAAATTCTCCAATCGGTACACGCCACACACTCATCATACAATGTGTGCATCACTTCAAAACAGTGAAAAGATGCTATGTCCGGGGTTTCATACCCTCAGGACAAGATTTAAAATCATTACTTACCTCAAACCAGCCCGAAAAGCTACTCCGCAATACTCTTGCCCCTCGAATCGCTCCCGAATGCTCAGAATCTATCAAAACCAGATTTATCACATCAAAATATGATGCACAATTAAACCCAATCGAAAAATATCAACATTAGGCACAATTCCGGAAATTGGCCAAACCCGACCCCCGGGCCTACATCAGAATCTGATATAAATTACAAAACTAGAATCCTTATCATCCCACGATTCTATACATACCAAGAACATCAAAATTGGACCACAATTGCCCCTTCAATTACCCAATTAAAGTCTCTAATTTTCCATGCCCTACCTTCTCCAATTTTGGGTTTAATTACACTAATTTCAGGTTTAAACACTTAGAAAACAACATAGGATCGAGTTATGAAGTCAAAAATATTACCTCCAAATGTTTCCCTTTGATTCTCTCTTCAATCCCTCTCAAAAAGCTTCAAAACCGCTCAACAATGGTGGAAAATGGACTAAAATTTGCAAAGGAGGGGTTTAAATACTTCTGCCCAGATCACTCTATGCGAACGCGTCCTAGGCCTCACGTTCGCAATGAACAAAATTTACCAGCCTTCTTTAACCCTATGCGATCGCATAGAACAAAGTTTTCCAACAGCCTTCTCCAACTCTTCCGGATAGCCTCTAGTATAATGGTCATAACCTTTTTTTACAAAACTCCAAATTATAATTGGTTTAACTCTCTTAAAACTAGACATCAAGAGCTATAACTTTCATTTTTGGAGTATCTTCAAATTCCTTATAGATCGTGAGTTATACGCTTCCAAAGCCGGAACAGTGCAACATAAACTTTACTCAATGCGATCGCGGGAAGCCTTATGCGATCGCATATCACAGCTAGATTTTTCCAAATTTTCTCTATGCTAACGCATCCAGATCTATGCTATTGCACTGTACACGCCTGAAGCCAAAAACCAGCAACTAGAAATGGCCTAGAAATGGTCCGAAACCACCCGAAACTCACGCGTGACCCCCTGGACCTCAACCAAACCTACCAACATATCCCGTAACCTCATTTAAACTTAGTCAAACCCTCGAAAAGACAAAAATAACATCAAAACACCAAAATCACATCCAATTCAAGCCTATGAAATTTGAAATTTCTAAATTCCACCAACGATGCCGAAACTATCCAAAACACCTCCGATTGATCTGAAATTTTGCACACATATCCAAAATGCTGTCACGGACCTATTCCAAAATTCCGAAATTCCATTCCGAACCCGATAGCCTATTTCCACTACCGACCGGAAATCGCCAAAAACTAACTTTCGCCAATTCAAGCCTAATTCTACATCGGACATCAAAATTACAATCCGAACACACTCCTAAGTCCCAAATTACCTAACGAAGCTATCCAAGCCATAAAATACGCATTCCGAGATCGTTTACTAATAAGTCAACTCCCAGTTGACTTTTCCAACTATAAGGCTACTTTAAGAGACTAAGTGTCTCAATTCTCACCACAACCGCTCCGAACCCGAACCATCCGAGTCCAACACATCATACATAGTATAACCAATACATGGCAAGGCAAAAACAAGAATAATAGTGCTAAATCTACAGAACGACCGGCCGGGTCGTTACAGAATCATAATCAAAAGTCAGTAAAATATCATTATAAAACCGCTCCTCGGGCCAAATCCTCACTCACAATCAGTCACTCAGCATCAGCCCCTCGGGCAACCTCACTGTCACTCATACCTCCCAATCACTCATCACTCGACACTCAACACTCGCACTCAGTAGGTACCTGCGCTCACTGAGGGTATGTATAGACTCCGGAGGGGCTCCTACACCCAAGCGCTATAAATAAGCCAAATCATGGCATCAATCATCTCTCAGGCTCTCGGCCTCTCTCGTATCATAAATATCCTCACAACATTGGCCCTCGGCCTCACTCAGTCAGACACTCTCAACATGCCACTCGGGCCATAAATAAACGGGGTTCTCGACTCAAAACAGTATTTCATTTCAAGAAATAATATCAATAAACTCTGAGTGTCAAAACAATTTAGCAATAAGGACTGAGTGTAAAAATCATAAGTAATATGTGAGGAATATCAGGAAAATAGCCCCCAAGGGATTAAAACAGATCGGCACTAGGCCCCAAAAACGTGGCTTACAGCCCAAGTATATTAAAATATAGTAATACTATAGAACATATGCTTTAAAAGCAGTTTCGCAACTCAATAGTTGCCTAAAAAGGAACATTTTTCCAAATTTCCAATTCGTGCACGCCCCACACTCGTCATCTAGTGTGTGCGTCATTCCAAAACCGTGAAAGAATGTAAAGTCCGGGGTTTCATACCCTCAGAACAGGATTTAAAGACATTACTTACCTCAAACTAGCCCGAAAAGCTATTCCGCAACACGCTTGCCTCTCAAATCAACTTCCGAGTGTTCCAAATCTATAGATATCAGTTTTTCCACATCACATTATGCTAAGAGGATGAATTCCAATTGAAAAATATCAATTTTATGCACAAAATCCGAAATTAGCCAAAACCCGACCCCCGACCCCCGCATCTCAGAAGTCGAAAAACTTTATACTAAAACGATCCTCATCATCTCACGAGTCCGTACATATAAAGAACTCTGAAATCGGAGTCCAAATGACCCCTCAAATCACCTCTGAAAGGTCTCTTAAACTCAAGCCCTAATTTTACCTTTTTCTACTGATTTTCCCCAATTAAACACTGTTAATATGGTCCATCATCATATATAATCGAGTTATGGGGTCCAAAAACCTTACCTCAATGAAGAACAATCGTTTTCCCTCTTCAAAGTCGCTCCAAAAGCTCTATTCCCGTTCAAAAATGGTGGAAAAGTGGGCAAGGGTCGCAGATGGGTTTAATATATACTGCCCAGTGATTCCTTAATCGCGATCGCGAAAAGACCCTCACGATCGCGAAGACCAAACTCTCTGCCTCCCATCTTTACACAATGCGATCGCAAACTTAACCCACGCGATCGCGAAGCTCTGATTCCTGACCAATGCGTTCGCGTACAATATCACGCGGTCGCGATGACCAACTGCCAAAACTCACGCGGTCCCATTTATTCTACGCGATCGCACAACAAACCACGCGACCATACTGCTCAAGCCTGCCCAACCTATGCGATCACGACCCTTTTTACGTAGTCTCATAGAGAAAATCTGCCTGCCTCAGTCTAACCCTACGCGATAGCATATACACCTTCACGATCGCAATGAAGGAACTTCAACTGTAAAACACCAGAAAAACCAACAACTATTCAAGGACCAAAAGTGCTCGCTTGAGCATCCGAAATACACGCGAGGCCCCCGGGACCTCAACCAAACCTACCAACATATCCCGTAACCTCATTTAAACTTAGTCAAACCCTCGAAAAGCCAAAAATAACATCAAAACACCAAAATCACATCGAATTCAAGCCTATGAAATTTGAAATTTCTAAATTCCACAAACGATGCCGAAACTATCTAAAACACCTCCGATTGATCTGAAATTTTGCACACATATCCAAAATTCTATCGCAGACCTATTCCAACTTCTGGAATTCCATTCTGACCCCGATAGCCTATTTCCCACTGCTGACCGAAAATCGCCAAAAACTAACTTTTGCCAATTCAAGCCTAATTCTACACCGGACATCAAAATTACAATCCGAACACACTCCTAAGTCCCAAATCACCTAACGAAGCTATCCAAGCCATAAAATACGCATTCCGAGATCGTTTACCAATAAGTCAACTCCCAGTTGACTTTTCCAACTATTAGGCTACTTTAAGAGACTAAGTGTCTCAATTCTTACCACAACCGCTCTGAACCCGAACCATCCAACTCCAACACATCATACATAGTATAACCAATACATGGAAAGGCAAAAACAAGAATAATAGTGCTAAATCTACAGAACGACCGGCTGGGTCGTTACAGAATCATAATCAAAAGTCAGTAAAATATCATTATAACCGCTCCTCGGGCCAAATCCTCACTAATAATCAGTCACTCAACATCAGCCCCTCGGGCAACCTCACTGTCACTCATACCTCCCAATCACTCATCACTCGACACTCAACACTCGCACTCAGTAGGTACCTGCGCTCACTAGGGGTGTGTATAGACTCTGGAGGGGCTCCTACACCCAAGCACTATAAGCCAAATCATGGCATCAATCATCTCTCAGGCTCTCGGCCTCTCTCATATCATAAATATCCTCACAACATTGACCCTCGGCCCCACTCAGTCAGACACTCTCAACATGCCACTCAGGCCATAAATAAACGGGGTTCTCGACTCAAAACAGTATTTCATTTCAAGAAATAATATCAATAAACTCTGAGTGTCAAAATAATTTAGCAATAAGGACTGAGTGTAAAAATCATAACTAATATGTGAGGAATATCAGAAAAATAGCCCCCAAGGGATTAAAACAGATCGACACTAGGCCCCAAAAATGTGGCTTACAACCCAAGTATATCCAAATATAGTAATACTATAAAACATATGCTTTAAAAGCAGTTTCGCAACTCAATAGTTGCCTAAAAAGGAAGATTTTTCCAAATTTCCAATTCGTGCACGCCCCACACTCGTCATGTAGTGTGTGCGTCATTCCAAAACCGTGAAAGAATGTAAAGTCCGGGGTTTCATACCCTCAGAACATGATTTAAAGACATTACTTACCTCAAACTAGCCCGAAAAGTTATTCCGCAACACGCTTGCCTCTCAAATCAACTTCCGAGTGCTCCGAATCTTTAGAGATCAGTTTTTTCACATCACATTATGGTAAGGGGATGAATTCCAATTGAAAAATATCAATTTTACGCACAAAACCCGAAATTAGCCAAAACCTGACCCCGACCCCCGTGTCTCAGAAGTCGACAAACTTTATACTAAAACTATCCTCATCATCTCACGAGTCTGTACATATAAAGAAATCTGAAATCGGAGTCCAAATGACCCCTCAAATCAGCTCTAAAAGGTCTCTTAAACTCAAGCCCTAATTTCACCTTTTTCTACTGATTTTCCTTAATTAAACACTATTAATTTGGTCCTTCATCATATATAATCGAGTTATGGGGTCCAAAAACCTTACCTCAATGAAGAACAATCGTTTTCCCTCTTCAAAATCGCTCCAAAAGCTCTATTCCCGTTCAAAAATGGTGGAAAAGTGGGCAAGGGTCGCAGATGGGTTTAATATATATTGCCCAGTGATTCCTTAATCGCGATCGCGGAAAGACCCTCACAATCGCGAAGACCAAACTCTCTGCCTCCCATCTTTACACAATGAGATCGCAAACTTAATCCATGCGATCGTGATGCTTTGATTCCCTGACCAATGCGATCGCGTACAATATCACGCGGTCGCGATGACCTACTGCCAAAACTCACGCGGCCCCTTTTATTCTACGCGATCGCACAACAAACCACGCGACCACACTGCTCAAGCTTGCCCAACCTATGCGATCATGACCCTTTTTATGTGGTCTCATAGAGCAAATCTGCCTGCCTCAGTCTAACCCTACGCGATCGCATATACACCTTTACGATCGCAATGAAGGAACTTCAGCTGTAAAATACCAGAAAAACCAACAACTATTCAAGGACCAAAAGTGTTCGCTTGAGCATCCGAAATACACGCGAGGCCCCCGGGACCTCAACCAAACCTACCAACATATCCCGTAACCTCATTTAAACTTAGTCAAACCCTCGAAAAGCCAAAAATAACATCAAAACACCAAAATCACATCGAATTCAAGCCTATGAAATTTGAAATTTCTAAATTCCACCAACGATGCCGAAACTATCCAAAACACCTCCGATTGATCTGAAATTTTGCACACATATCCAAAATGCTGTCACGGACCTATTCCAACTTCTGGAATTCCATTCCGACCCCGATAGCCTATTTTCCACTACCGACCGGAAATCGCCAAAAACTAACTTTCGCCAATTCGGGCCTAATTTTACACCGGACATCAAAAAAATATTCTGAACACACTCCTAAGTCTCAAATCACCTAACGAAGTTATCCGAGCCATACAATCCGCATTCCGAGGTCGTATACTAATAAGTCAACTCCCAGTTGACTTTTCCAACTATAAAGCTATTTTTGGAGATTAAGTGTCTCAATTTTCAGTACAAGTCTATAACCATTCTGAACCTGAGCCAACCGACTATAACACATCCTCAACAGTATAACCAGTGCATGACAAGGCAGAAACATGAATAATAATGCAAAATCTACAGAATGACCGGCCGAGTCGTTACATTCTCCCCCACTTAAACACACGTTCATCCTCGAACGTGCCTAGAGTTATTGGACACCACCAAAATTGCCGTGTAAACTACCATGCACATATTCAGAGATGATTCCCCTTCACCCTGACCCATATAGGTTCGATAGTACCACACAAATGAAATTTCAAAATCCAATCTTGACCCATAAACCTTAGAACTACATTTTTACTTCCGAATCAATTTAGAAGATCAGAATCCCACAACTATAAACTAAATAAGTCTGATCACACTGTAACAAGTCATATCCGTAACCCAAGATGAAATACCATGATCTACTGCATGGCTCAAACACTCGTGGCGATAACTCCTAATCACAATAGTTTCTTATAACAACCCAATACCGGTAAATAACCTCTTATCAAGCAAAGCCTCGTTCTAACACTTTCATATACTGCCAATGATGAAAGGAACACACAGAAACTATTAACCATTCGTCTGATCAGCATCAATACCACTATACCATCCAGAGCCATAATTTGTGCAACTCATGCACTAACAACATCCAAAAGATCAATTTATAAAATAAAGAAGACTCACACGAGAGGACTATCCTGCCAGTAACACTTACCACACTGCATCATGCTAAAAGTCTGGCACACATCGTAAAACCAAAACACACGAATCTGACACCACTGACCATACCTCCACTTAACTCCGCTACAATGCATGATCCCATCCAAACACTGGTCCACCTGAAATACTTCAAGCTACCTTGCTCAAAATCCATAACCATGCAAAATTTGACATCAAGTACTCAAAGTGCATTTCCATAATCACGGGGAATCGGACGATACCATGCCAACCGAACCAGAAAGAACATCACCAATACGTCTCAATACTGCAACACCCAATTACTTACCTCACCCAAATCTCGCTATAAAGCCCCGATAGAATCGCACCCTACGCACATATAACCAACGATCACCACTCCTCGAAACACTGAAAGGCAACTCATAGATCACTCCAAAGCACGAATAAGCTCAATGATAATCGAATGGTACATCCCTCAACAATAGCAATTTGGGGTCAACAATTCTGACTCAGTGTAGAACACACACCCATACTAGCCTACAAATAATTCTAAATCAACTATGGTCATCCACAACCGGTAGATAACTCTCCAAAGGTTCATAATGAATGAATCATGACATATACTAACATCTGACTAGATTTGCTTGCATCATCGTAGTTCACAACTACAAAAACAATCTGTTTATGAAAACTCCCAGTCTCAAAGTCCCTGAAGAGCACAAATTACTATATTTGATCTCCACTCCACCGCTCGAATATATAACACATCCCTGATACTCAATCATTCCACGAGGGATACCCCTAAAAAATTTCCGTGACACCAAGCAACCTTTAATACCAGTAGTGATCCAACAAAAGAGCGTCGTAACACCAATGAAGCACCCTTAACTCGACACATTTCCCTAAACACATTACCCTCTCTGAATGTATACCCTCATCTAGTCACACCAATTAGTAATATCATCTACCTAGTCGTCCAAATCTGCCGATGATGTCTAAGAATTTCACATATGCAATTTCTCAACTCTACACCACATACCGCATACACCACACCATCCTATGATAAATATGAGAACTTCATGCTCCCTTCCTAGCCACCAACAACTACGTACCCAACAAGCCAAGAACTTTCCATTGACCCCATTCAGAAGCAAAATCACTATACATCACATGGCCCTCATGCCAGTAGAAAATATACATCTCTAACCGTGGTAGAAACCGTCAAGAACTCTTCGAATCCCATTTGTACAACACCAAACCGTCAGGACTGAATCCTTCTAACTTAATCGAGCTACGCATGCCACCAAGTCCCAAGAGAATTGCTAAGAAACACCTGTAACAACTCATTACCTCATAACACCCACATAACTAATCATGTCCCTTATCATCCCGATCCGACCTACTACCAAGTTGTCCTATTTATTCAAGTTCCTTCTGACTCACCTTCGAATTGATACCTCGTCTTGCCCTAATACCACAATTCTCAATCGAGACTCACCGCACAAAACCCGAGCATAAAATAGACCGTCTTAGGCTCATAAGCTGCTGAATACTCTCTCAATTATCCCCAAAGCACCACATTAGAACTAATCACCCTGAAGAGACTTCCTGCGAATTTGAATTCATTACCTTCACTTTCACGATATTGATGGATAGATTCCATGATAATGAAAATACACCACAAGCCTTGACACCTTCCCCGTAAATCTCAGTTCTAGCCCTTCTCACACCTTGAAGATCCTCAATCGCTACATATAACCTTGAATTCGTCTGAACCATCCTCGAATGTCATTTACTCTACGCAAATTCTTCACTAACCAAGTAAACTGAACGACCTGAACTCGCTTGCAAACCACATACTAAGAAAGTAATCCACACCTTTGAAGCAACAATAACACATGAACATTTCACACACTACACTTACCAGTACAACTTAATCATTCAATAAATTCCATTATCCGTAAAGTACATTACAACCTGTATTGAAGAAATTCCATTACTCGAGTCATTCTCAGACTCCACCTCTGGAGGTCATAACTGATTCACCAACATAACATCGAACCGAAACGAATACAACACATAATCGTGTAATCATCTTATCATTAGCGGACTCCCCTACTTAGCTCAAAGCCAAAAATCAAGACAAACAATAACTCACGATGCCCATACACTATCACTGCCACTATACTGTGGTGAGTTCAACTAAATCCTCCATAAGCTCATATGACCCAAACCATCTAACCCTCAAATCGTATTAAAATCTTGTATTCACCATCGTAATGGTCATGCCAACTCCCACAAGCGATCTAAACTCAAATGACAACATACATCATATACTGATAGAGAGAACTTACTAGAGATAAACATAAGGGCCACACACCTTAGGACAACCCACAGGAGATACCCCTGTATGCTTAAACTCAAAATGATATCTCTCTATACACTTCTGAAAATCATAGCTATCACGCAATCACTATACCTTCCTACATTAGAACACAACCGCTGCCTGCCCTCAAGACATCCCATTAAGCGGTATAAGAACCTGAAGCTGATGGCAATACTAACACTGGAGTTGTGGTCAAGGAAGTTTTGAGCTTTTAGAAACTCTACCCCACTCGTCTGACCACATGTATACCTTCACTGGACACCACGTGTCCCAAGAATGCTATTGAGCTGAGCCAAAAATTCACACTTGGAGAACTTCGCACAAAGCTTGTCCTCCCTATATCCTTGTAATACCATCATCAAATGCTGAGTATGCTACCTTTGGCTATGAGAGTACGACATGATGCCATCAATAAATACAATAACAAGAGAGTTACAACACGGCTGAATATATCGTCAATCAAATACATGAACAATGTTAGGGGCAGTGGTCAGCCCAGAAGACCTCACCAGGAACTCATAACACAAAAGAAGGATCCGCTTCACTCCACATATAAACAACATGAGAGGTCCTTCACTACACTCACAACTCAAGGCCATATTCTAACTTAATACAGAAGTCAAATACTCAATGGTTCTTGCACAATCTCCCGCCAATTCATTTTGTCACAATCAAACAACCTGAACACACCAACCATCAGGTCACACTCACCCTGTAGTCACCTATTCACAAAGTCCCCTCAATAAGGGCACAAACGGACATATAAGTCCCCCAACACATGTGCTCACACAAACAAAATCTCAGCACTCAAGCCACATGCAAAATCCAGCCTCAAGTCCTTCCGATTGGACCATTATCAACATGCTAAAACCATGTCTCACCCATGGAAGACACAAGCCGCCGACGCGCAACTGATACCAAGCGCTCGCGTGCGCATTTGAATACATGAAAGGAATTCAAAGAGTTACGCTTTTGGCTGAATAAAATGGATTCGCACGACAAGAATTCAAGAATGTGGAATGTTTCCAAAGGGTTCTGCAGCCTCTCGAAGATAAGTACAGATGTCTCTGTACCGATCCGAAAGACTACTAAACCTGCTCATGACCGTTGAGTCATATGTAACCTAGAGCTTTGACGCCAACTTGTCACGACCCCAAATCCTATTCGGCCGTGATGGTGCCTACCGTGGAACTAGGCTAGCCGATATCACATAATTACACATTACCTTTAATAAGATTTCTCAAAATCATTATCAACATTTCATAAATGTATATAAATCTCTAAATTGTTAAGCAAAACAAAACAAGCTAAACAGACTACAACCATCCCCAAGATCTGGAGCCAACAGGTCACAAGCATCCAAGAGTAATACCAATACTGCTAATGTCATAATATAGTGTATCAGAACAAAATACTAAATACTAAATGAAGGAAGGGAAATGGAGAAGCTGTGGACGCTGGACAGCTACCTCGAAATCCCAAAACCTGACGCCGAACGGTCACAGATAACTACTGCTCAGAACCAGTACCTGGATCTGCACACATGGGTGCAGGGAGTAATGATGAGTTCGTCAACTCAGTAGTAATGAAAATAAATCACAGTCTGAAGAATAAGAAACACACATCAACAAATACACCAATCCACAAAACAGTAAGTGCCAAGTCTCAATAAAGTGTACATAAGTTCAAAAACCAGTTTCCGTAAAAATCCTTTGAACAAGTATATTTTCAAATGTCTCTCAGTAAAACTCCCAAAAGTATCAGTTTGAAAGATGAAACAAATCATAATCAAAACTCAGTAAAATATCATTATAAAACTGCCCCTCGGGCCAAATCCTCTCTCATAATCAGTCACTCAGCATCAGCCCCTCGGGCAACCTCACTGTCACTCATACCTCCAATCACTCATCACTCGGCACTCGCACTCAATAGGTACCTGCGCTCACTGGGGGTGTGTACAGACTCCGGAAGGGCTCCTACAGCCCAAGCGCTATAAATAAGCCAAATCATGGCATCAATCATCTCTCAGGCTCTCGGCCTCTCTCATATCATAAATATCCTCACAACATTGGCCCTCGGCCTCACTCAATCAGACACTCTCAACATGCCACTCGGGCCATAAATAAATGGGGTTCTCGACCCAAAACAATATTTTATTTCAAGAAATAGTGTCAATAAACTCTGAGTGTCAAAACAATTTAGCAATAAGGACTGAGTGTAAAAATCATAAGTACTATGTGAGGAATATCAGGAAAATAGCCCCCAAGGGGTTAAAACAGATCGGCACTAGGCCCCAAACGTGACTTACAACCGAAGTATATCAAAACATAGTAATATTATAAAACATATGCTTTAAAAGCAGTTTCGCAACTCAATAGTTTCCTAAAAAGGAACATTTTTCCAAATTTCCAATTCGTGCACGCCCCACACTTGTCATCTAGTGTGTGCGTCACTCCAAAACCGTGAAAGGATGTAAAGTCCGGGGTTTCATACCCTCAGAACAGGATTTAAAGACATTACTTACCTCAAACTAGCCCGAACAGCTATTCTGCAACGCGCTTGCCTCTCGAATCAACTTCCGAGTACTTCAAATCTATAAAGATCAGTTTTTTCACATCACATTATGCTAAGGGGATGAATTCCAATTGAAAAATATCAATTTATGCACAAAATCCGAAATTAGCAAAACCCTAAACCCCGGGCCCGCATCTCGGAAGTGGACAAACTTTATACCAAAACAATCCTCATCATCTCACGAGTCCGTACATATAACGAACTCTGAAATCGGAGTCCAAATGACCCTTCAAATCACCTCTGAAAGGTCTCTTAAACTCAAGCCCTAATTTCACCTTTTTCTACTAATTTCCCCCAATTAAACACTATTAATTTGGTCCTTAATCACATATAATCGAGTTATGGGATCCAAAATCCTTACCTTAATGAAGAAATATCGTTTTTCCTCTTCCAAATCACTCCAAAAGCTCTATTCCCGTTCAAAAATGGTGGAAAGGTGGGCAAGGGTCGCGGATGGGTTTAATATATACTGCCCAGTGATTCCTTAATCGCGATCGCGAAGACCAAACTCTCTGCCTCCCATCTTTACACAATGCGATCGCAAACCTAACCCACGTGATTGCGAAGCTCCGATTCCCTGACCAATGCAATCGCGTACAACATCACGCGGTCGCGATGACCAACTGCCAAAACTCACGCGCCCCCTATTATTCTACGCGATCGCACAACAAACTACGCGACCGCACTGCTCAAGCCTGCCCAACCTATGCGATCGCGACTCTTTTTACGCGATCACATAGAGAAAATCTGCTTGCCTCAGTCTAAACCTACGTGATCGCATATACACCTTCGCGATCGCAATGAAGGAACTTCACCTGTCAAAACACCAGAAAAACTAGCAACTATTCAAGGACCAAAAGTGCTCGCTTGAGCATCCGAAATACACCCGAGGCCCCCAGGACCTCATCCAAACCTACCAACATATCCCGTAACATCATTCAAACTTAGTCAAACCCTCGAAACACCAAAAATAACATCAAAACACCAAAATCACATCGAATTCAAGCCTACGAACTTTGAAATTTCTAAATTCCACCAACGATGCCGAAACTATCCAAAACACCTCCGATTGATCTGAAATTTTGCACACATATCCAAAATGCTGTTACAGACCTATTCCAACTTCCAAAATTCCATTCCGACCCCGATAGCCTATTTTCCATTGCCGACCGAAAATCGCCAAAAACTAACTTTCGCCAATTCAGGTCTAATTCTACGCCGGACATCACAAATCACCTAACGAAGCTATACGAGCCATAAAATCCGCATTCCGAGGTCGTCTAATAATAAGTCAACTCCCAGTTCACTTTTCCAACTATAAAGCTATTTTTGGAGACTAAGTGTCTCAATTCTCACTACAACCATTCTGAACCCGATTAACCGACTCTAACACATCCTCAACAGTATAACTAGTGCATGACAAGGCAGAAACAAGAATAATAATGCAAAATCTATGGAACGACCGACCGGGTCGTTATAGACATGCTAGGCAAGCCAACCTTAAAGAACCATTAATCCAATCGTTATTCAATTTCAATAAATAAAGTCAATTAAGCCAAAATAAAATAAAATTGAGTGTGGAATAGTATAAATGCCCATAATATCTACTACAATTAGGATATGGAGTCACAACTCATGAGCTTCTAGGATTTTATACAAACAGAGTTTGAAAGGAATACAACTGTTTTGAACTAAAAAAATGGTAAAATAGGGAAAATAGAAGGGGACTTCAATATCTGCGGACGCCATCAGATCTACCTCGAGTCTCCTATGAGCAAATCTTAGCTGAAACGCCTCACGGATAGTTGGGACCAATGCCAAAATATGCACAAGAAGTGTAGAGTGTAGTATGAGTACAACCTACCCCATGTACTCTGTAAGTGCCGAGCCTATCCTCGACGAAGTAGTGATGAGGCTAAGGCAGGTCGCTCATACTACAACTTGTATGTAATATATAATAAAGACAAAAGGAAATACAGAACGAAATAAAGCAGTCAATTGAAAATAATAGCTAGAACCTGGAGAAATAATCCACTAACGTTCAGAATTACCAATCCTTAGAGTTCAGATGAAAATATCGAAAACCAACACAACTCAAGGAAATATAAACACATAGGTTGTTGCGGCGTGCAACTCGATCCCTCCGTACATAACTAAATCCTTCCTTATTTTACCGTAACAACATTAACCACAATAAATAATATATATATATATATATATATATATATATATATATATATATTGCGGCGTGCAATCCGATCCCACCATATAACAATATTAATGTCATAATTCATCCTTATTTCACCGTAACAGTCCACCCTTATTCCACCTGTTGGGGCGTGCAACCCGATCCCACTGTACAGTACAAATTCACCCATATTAATCCACCCTTATTTCACCTGTTGTGGCGTGCAACCCGATCCCACCATATAAGTACCAAATACTTGTCAAACTAACAATTCAAACCACGAAAAGCTTTACGATCAATAAATATCAAACTGAACCAAAAAGGAAGCCTTGTACAACATAGGAATCTACATAAGTAATACTACGCAGTGAGACCAGTCTAGTAATTGACAATTAGAAGGTGCAAGTAGTCAGTGAAAGCAAATAGCAGGGAATCATGAAACTATGAAAAGATCTAACATCATTTACAAGAGAAGATATTGATTAACAGGTAACAAGTAAGCATGGAAAACATATATAACATTTAAGGCAAGGAAGGAGATAATTAAAGAACATCGGAAAATTAGAGAAAACAAGAAATTCGGCATCATATTAACACTCATCACCTCGCATATACGTCGCTCACATGGAATTCACATAGCACATAGTCCGTGGGTCCCTAATTCCCTCAAGTCAAGGTTAGAATCAACACTTACCTCACTCCAAAGATCACTCAAAGCGCAACCACAACCTTGCCTTCCAAAGAAGCATCCGGACCACTAATATCTAGAAAATTACCAACCAAACAATTCAAAATAAATCTTAGGAATTACCTACGATTGCAAAAGATTCAATTTATGTCATTATTGAAAAAGTCAACTCCCGGGCTCGCTTGGTCCAAAACTGAAATTCAGACAGAAACCCGATTTCCCATTCACCCCCAGCCCGATTATGTAATTCGTTTGGAAGTCCGACCTCAATTTGAGGTCTAAATCCCAATTTTTAAAAACAAAATCCCTAATTCTACCCAAACCCCAATTTCCACCATGAAAATATTAGATTTTAGGTTGAAATCTTATGAAATGTAAGTGTGATGACCCAAAGGGGTCATTTTATGAATTAAGACTCCATTCCAGGCTTATTAGACTTAAAATGATTAGTTTTAATTACCACGATTTGCGTGTGCAGTCCGAGCGTGAAACCAGAAAGCTTTTATGTGGAAATATGAGAAAACAGTAATTTTTAAAGTTAAAACTTGGTTTTAGTTGACAAAGTCAACATTTTGAGTAAACGGACCCGGATGTATTTCGACGATCCCGGGAGGTCCGCAGTAAAATATGGGACTTGGGCGTATGCCCAGAATTGAATTTCGAGGTCCCTAGCCTTAGAAAATAATTTTTGAAGAAAATTGTTCTACTGAAATTTTAATGGAAATAAAGAAATGATTATTGTTTGAACTTATTGGTATCGGGTCCGTATTTTGGTTCCGGATCCCAGTACAAGTTTGTTACAATGTGAAAGTCATACTTGTGAAATTTGATGAGAATCTAAATTGATTTGACGTAAATTGGGCGTCCGGTTGAGAAATAATGACATTTAAGTGTTCTTGAGGAAAATCTTGATGTTGAGGTTAAATTCGTAGTTTTTGAAGTTATTTCATTGATTTGATCACACGAGGAAGCCCGTATATGTTGTTAGACTTGCGTGCATGTTTGGTATGGAGCCCCGAGGGCTCGGGTGTGTTTCGAGTAGGCCACATAGTGTTTTGAGACTTAGAAAAATAACTGGAGTTAAAAGTTGCAGTTCCAGTTCCAGTTCCAGTTCTCTTAACCTGGAAGCGCGGCAGCGCTTGGAATTCTGCGGCCGCGGACCAGGTTCTGCTACAGCGCCTGGAATTCCGCTAACCGCAGTTGTTGAAGCCTCCATTCCGCCGCCGCGTTGACAGCGATGGAGAAAGGCCCAGAATTCCGTTGCAGCGGAATTATTCCGCTGATAGTGGTGATTGGTCCTGAGGCGCGTATAAATACAACACATCTTTAATTATTTACCACTTTTAAAAAATAACAAAACCCTAGAATGGAAGAAGAGATTTTTCCAAAATATTTTCTTCCCCAGATCATAGGTAATTGATTTCTAACTCATCTCTTTCAATCCTTAACTACTTTTTACAAGCTTTCAACCAAAAATCTAGAATTTTTCATGTTAGAACTAGGGATTTTTGGGAAAACTTAGGAAACCCATGATTTTTCAATAAAGTTAATTCCTTTTACAATAATTAATGATATTTAAACTCAATTATGATTAGATACAAGTGAATTGAAGGCAAATTCTAAAGGAAAAGCTGTGATTGAGTTGTAAGTGGCCTGCTGAGTTGAGGTAAGTGCTTGGTTTAACCTTGACTTGAGGGAGTAGGAATCCCTAACCTAAATTCTATATGAATTGCATGTGTGTGGTGTATAGGTGAGGTGACGAGTATCTATGCACCACCAAATTAATTGTTGAACATGATCCCTTCCGTATTCCCAACTTATTTGATTCATGGCTTAATTGTTTGCACGATCTTTATGCCTCCATGTCTGCTTGTTTTCATCAGCTTGTTGTTAAGTATTGTTTCAAGTAACTTGGAAGTGTTAGTTGTTCCCTTGGTTTCATTGTGATATATGAAAGGTTGAGCTGGTTGATAGTGTCCTACGATATATGTAAATTCCAGCTGGTTTCATGGTGAAATGATGTTTGATGAAGTCTATGAGCAGTATATCTTTCTGTTTACAATTGCTGAGACAAAATTATTGTGAAAGGCATCGACTTGAATTGTGAAATCTCTTATAAATAAAATGATGTGATTGTCTGGTGGGAGCGAGTTGCACGCCGCCACAAGGAGTGATAAGGGTGGACAGGTGGGATCGGGTTGCACGCGTCAATATGATAAATAAGGGTGATATGTCTTTAGGGAGGAGGAATAAGGGAGGACAGGTGAGAGCGGGTTGCACGCCGCAACAAGGAGCAATAAGGGAGAACATTTACGATTTACTGATTTAACACAAAGATTTGGAAAACTTTCTATTTTACTCTGTTGTTTCTCATATTATGCCTTATAGTTATTTTAAAGTGGAAATTTGGAAATTTGGGATCTTATGTGAAAACTGATTATAGTTAAGACCTGGAAAAGGTGGATGAGTTATTGTTATTTATTGTTGCAGATTATTGCTTTCGTTTAGTTTAGAATTTTCCTTTCTTGCTTTATTATATATTGATCATAGGATATGTTATAAATGCCCCGCCGTAGCCTCGTCACTAATTTCTCGAGGTTAGGCTCGGCATTTACTCAGTACACGGGGTCGGTTGTACTGATACTACACTCTGCACTTTTCGTGTAGATCCAGGTACCGGTCAAAGCTGATCCTTTGGGAATAGTGAGCATTTACACGGAGACACGAGGTAGATCTACTGGTGTTTGCAGATTCCTGGAGTCTTCTCCTATTTTATTTAGATACTGTTTTTAGTTCATTCAAAACAGAAATACATTTCTTTCAGCCCATTTATTTGTAGTATTCTTTAGTAGTTCATGAATTTTGACACCAGACCTTGGGTAGTTTATGTTACAGGGGAAGCAGATGTGGAAGTAAGGCTTGACTCACAGGTCATCCTCAAGAGAGAAAGTTTTAAGTACTTAGGGTCAATTATCCAGGGAGATGGGGAGATAGACGGGGTTGTTACGCACTGTATTGGGGTGGGTTGGATGAAATGGAGGTTAGCGTCTAGAGTCCTGTGTGACAAAAATGTGCCACTGAAACTCAAAGGTAAGTTCTATAGAGCGGTGGTTAGACCGACCATGTTGTATGGAGCTGGGTGTTGGCCAGTCAAGAATTCACATATCCAGAAGATGAAGGTAGCAAAAACGAGGATGTTGAGATAGATGTGTGGGCACACTAGGCTGGATAAGATTAGGAATGATGATATTCGGGAGAGGGTGGGCGTGGCTCCCGTGGATGACAAGATGCGGGAAGCGCGACTTAGATAGTTCGAACACGTGCGGAGGAGAAGCCTAGAGGTACCAGTTAGGAGGTGTGAGCGGTTGACTTTTGCAGGTACGAGAAGAGGCAGAGGGCGGCCTAAGAAGTGTTGGGGCGAGGTGATCAGGTAGGACATGGCGCGACTTCAAATTTTCAAGGAAATGGCTCTTGTTAGGAACAAGTGGAGGTCGAGCATTAGGGTGGTAGGCTAGGGGGTAGTCGAGAATTCTTTCCCTCTTTGTACCGAGTAGTCTGATAGAGTTTTTGTTACGTTTGCTAGCAGTCTATGTTGTGTTTACATTGTTGTTTTGCATAGTTTTGTGTTATTGTCCTTTTACTTATTTGTTGTTGGTATTTTCTTTCTGGCATCTTTTGTTGTTACATACCTTTTCTTTTGTTTCTTTTCTGATATTATTATCTCTCCTGTTGAGCCAAGAGTCTGCCGGAAATAGCCTCCCTACCCTTTTCAGGATAGGGGTAAGGTCTGTGTACACTCTATTCTCCCCAGACCCCACTAGCGGGATTTTACTGGGTATGTTGTTGTTTGTTATTCATGATATCATTTATTGGGAAATATTAGATTTAGCATTCGTTTTTAAATTATTTATTCATGTTTAAGTAAATATTAAAAGGAAGTGGTTAATCAAGTTCTAACATTGGCTTTTCTAGTAAGTGTGGTGTTTGGCGCCATCACGATCCCGTGGGTTGGGAATTTGAGTCGTGACAGAAAGTTCTAAAGAAAATATGTTAGAATCACTTACCAATGAATTGGGGAAGAACAACTCTTTGAAAAATCACCTTAAGGGTTTTCTAGTTTTGAAAATTTGAAGAATGAACAAAAATCCCATCAAGTTCAGATTTTCCCCTGATGCAGGTGTCGCAATTGCGAACTAGGGTTCGCAATTGCGAACCACGCAAATGCAAGAAATTCTTCGAAATTGCGAAGACTCAACATTCCTGATGCCTTCACAAATGCGAACAAATTGTCCGTAAATGCAACCTGATGGGATCGCAATTGCGACCCCACTCTTCACAACTGCAAAAAATCCACTCCAGCCCATTGCAAGCGATTGTTTCTTCACAAATGCGAGGCTCTCATTTGCGAGCCAGACCTCGCAATTGCAAAGTCTGCAGACCTGATGCACCAGCAGTTCATTTAAGTTCAAAAACACTCCGTAGCCTATTCGAAACTCACCAGAGCCCCTAGGTCTCTAAACCAAATATGCACACAAGTCTAAAAATATTATACAATCTTGCTCGCGATATAAGATCGCCAAAATAACACCTAGAACTACGAATTGAGCATCAAATCAAAGGGAATTTTCAAGAAAACTCATGAACTTATATTTCAACAACCGGATGTCTGAATCACGTCAAACAAATTCTGTTTCTCACTAAATTTGACAGACAAGTCATAAATATAGCAATGAACCTATTATATCGAGTTCCGGAACCAAAATACAAATCTGTTATCAACAAATTCAAACGTCGTTCCATTCTTTTAAATCATTAAGCCTTTAGACTATCATTTTTTGACAAAAATCAATAACTCGAGCTAGGGACCTCCAAATTCAATTCGGGGCATATGCCTAGGTCCCAAATCACGATACGGACCCACCCGGACTGCGTCAAAATAGAGATCCGGGTCCATTTGATCAAAACATTGACCGAAGTCAACTCAAATGAATTTTAAGGTAAAATTTCATATTTTATCAGGGTTTAACATAAAAATCCTTCTGAAAAAAATACCAGGACTGCACAAGCAAATCAAAGAAGGTTTGAAGAAGCTACTAGAGGCTACGAAACACATAATTAGGTTCTAAAACTCTAGATGACCCGATGGGTCATCACAATCTCCACCTCTAAAACAACCACTCGTCCTCGAATGGACATAGAAAAGTACCCATGCTGGTGAAAATGTGTGGATATCTACTCAAATTTGACTCAGACTCCCAAGTATCTACCTCGACCGGCTGACCTCTCCACTGCACTCGAACTAAAGGATAACTCTTAGACCTCAACTGTCGAACTTGCCGAGCTAGAATAGCCACCGGCTCCTCTTCGTAAGTCAAA
Organism: Nicotiana undulata; assembly: GCA_005239495.1. NCBI lineage: Eukaryota > Viridiplantae > Streptophyta > Magnoliopsida > Solanales > Solanaceae > Nicotiana > Nicotiana undulata. The sequence continues at coordinate 34,120 of ML283283.1, forward strand.
TCCTTGTCCAATTGGACTGAGATGAAATCTAACACATGGGACGGATCACCATGATACTTCTGGAGCATGGACACATGGAAAACCGAATGAATAACTGATAAACTAGGTGGCAATGCGATCTTGTAAGCCACCTCACCCACTCTCTCGAGAATCATAAAGGGTCTGATATACCTAGGGCTCAACTTGCCTTTCTTTTAGAACCTTATCACACCCTTCATGGGTGAAACACGAAGCAATACTCTCTCTCCGACCATGAATGCAACATCACGAACTCGACGGTCGGCATAACCCTTCTGCCTGGACTGAGCTGTGCGAAGTCGATCCTGAATAATCTTAACCTTATCCAAGGTATCCTGTACCAAATCTATGCCTAGAAACCAAGCCTCGCTCGACTCAAACCATCCAACCGGTGATCGGCAATGCCTCCCATCAATGCCTCATAGGCGGCCATCTGAATGCTCGACTGGTAGATGTTATTATAGGCAAACTCCGCAAGTGGAAAGAACTGATCCCACGAGCCTCCGAAGACTATAACACATGCGCGTAGCATATCTTCCAATATCTGAATAGTGCGCTTAGATTATCCGTCCGTATGAGGATGAAATGCTGTGCTAAATTCAACTTGCGTCCCAACTCATGCTTACTGCTCTTCAAAAGTGCAAGGTGAACTCCGTACCTCGATCAGAAATGAAAGACACTGGAACTCCGTGAAGACAGACGATCTCGCGAATGTAGATCTTAGCTATCACCATGAATAATAGGTAACTGCCACAGGAATGAAATGCGCTGACTTGGTCAGCCTGTCCGCAATAACTCATACCGCATCAAACTTTCTTTGAGTTCATGGGAGTCCAACAACAAAATCCATAGTGATACGCTCCCACATCCACTCAGTAATCTCTATCTTCTGATGCAAACCACCAGGTCTCTGATGCTCATACTTTACTTGTTGACAATTTAGACACCGATCTACATATGCCACTTTATCCTTCTTCACCCTCCTCCACCAATAATGTGCCCTAAGTCCTGATACATCTTGGCGGCACCCGGATGAATAGAATACCGGGAACTATGGGCCTCCTCAAGAATCAACTCACGAAGTCCATCTACATTGGTCACACAAATATGACCCTGCATCCTCAAAACTCCATTATCTCTAATAGTAACTTGCTTGGTACCACCATGTCGCAGTGTGTCTCTAAGGACAAGTAAACGAGGGTCGTCATACTGCCGCTCCCTGATGCGCTCAAACAAGGAAAATCGAGCGACTGTACATTCTAGGACACGACTGGGCTCTGAAATATCCAACCTCATGAACTAATTGGAAAAGGCGTGAATATCTTATGCAAGCGGTCTCTCACCGAATGAAATGTATGCAAGGCTGCCTATACTCATTGCCTTTCTACTCAAGGCGTCGACCACCATATTGGCTTTCTCGGATGATACAAGATGGTGATATCATAGTATTTCAATACCTCCAACCGCCTCCTCTACCTCAAACTGAGATCCTTTTGCTTTAACAAATATTGAAGGCTCCGATGATCCGTGAAAACCTCACACGACACACCATAAAGATAATGCCTCCAAATATTCAGTGCATGAACAATGGCTGCCAACTCTAAGTCATGGACATGGTAATTCTTCTCATGAACCTTCAACTGCCACGACACATATGCAATCACCCTGCCATCCTGAATCAATACTGCACCGAGCCCAACACGGGATGCATCACAATATACCCTATAAGATCCTGAACCTGTGGGCAACACCAACACTGGCGCTGTAGTCAAAGCAGTCTTGAGCTTCTGAAAGCTCGCCTCACACTCGTCTGATCATCTGAACAGGCCACCCTTCTAGGTCAACCTGGTCAATGGGGCTGCTATAAATGAAAAATCCTCCACAAACCGACGGTAATAACCTGCCAAATCTAAGAAGCTCCGAATCTCCATGGCTGAAGTGGATCTAGGCCAGTTCTGAACTGCCTCAATCTTCTTAGGATCCCCTGAATGCTCTCTACTGATACGACGTGCCCCAAGAAAGAGACTGAATCCAACCAAATCTCGCACTTTGAAAACTTAGCATACAACTTATTGAATCTCAGAGTCCGAAGTATGATCCGAAGATGCTGCTCATGCTCCGCTCGAATGCGGGAGTAGACCAAGATATCATAAATAAACACAATCACAAAGGAATCCAGATAAGGTTTGAACACTCAGTTCATCAAATCCATAAATACTGCTGGGGCATTTGTGTTGACCTAAAGGACATCGCTAGAAACGCATAATGCATGTACCGAGTCCGAAAAGCTGTCTTAGGGACATTGGATGCCCTAATCCTCAACTGATGGTAGCCAGACCTCAAATCAATCTTTGAAAACACTTTGGCACCCTGAAGCTGATCAAATAAGTTATCAGTCCTCGGTAATGGATACTTGTTCTTGAGGTGACTTTGTTCAACTACCGGTAATCTATGCAAATCCTCATCAATCCATCCTTCTTCTTCACAAACAACACAGGCGCACTCCGGGGCGAGAAACTAGGCCTAACGAAGCCCTTATCCAGAAAGTCTTGCAACTTTTCCTTCAATTCATTCAACTCTAGTGGGGCCATACAGTATGGCAAAATGGAGAAGGGCTTAGTGCCCGGAGCCAAATCGATACAGAAGTCTATATCCCTGCCGGGTGGCATCCCCGGCAGACCTGCAGGAAACACCTATAGAAACTCACAAACAACTGGTACTAAATCCATGAAAGGAACCTCCACACTAGAATCGCGGACATAACCCAAATAATCTGGACACCCCTTCTCGACCATATGTCGAGCCTTCACATAAGAGATAGCCCTGCTGGTACAATAGCCAAAAGTCCCTCTCCACTCTAATCAAGGCATCACCGGAAAGGCTAAGGTCACCCTCTTGGCATGACAATCCAATATAGCATGATAAGGTGACAACAAATCCATACCCAAAATCACATCAAAATCAACCATATCGAGAAGTAGAAGATCTACACTAGTCTCAAGAATCGCATAGTAACCACTCACGAACGATACACACGATTTGCAATAATAGCATCTCCCACGGGTGTGGATTCATACATAGGAGCACTCAAAGAATCACGAGGCACAACCAAGTATGAAGCAAAATAGGATCACACGTAGGAATACATAGAACCCGGATCAAAAATAAATGAAGCGTCCTTACTGCAAACCGAAACAGTACCTATGATAACACTGTCAGATGACTCAGCCTCAGGCCTGGCTGGGAAGGCATAACATCGGGGACGGTCCCCACCACTCTGAACCACGTCATTGAGATGACCTCTAACTAGCTGGTCTCCACCTCTAACGGCCTGACCTCCACCTCTAATAGTCTGACCTCCACCTCTGGCTGCCAGACCCCTGCCTCTGGCTGGCTGAGCAGGCGGTGTAGCATTGGTGCCGGGACCATGGCACGAGAACTCTATTGTGGCGTGCTGCCCAATAATCTCGAACAGGTCCTCCTGATATGCCTAAAACCACAACAGACAACATCCATCTTGGTACTGTGGCTGCTGAAAATGAGACTGAACCAAATGGACCGGATAACCACGATAATAACTCTGAATATGTGGTGCTCTGATAGGAGCTGGCGGTGCATTGTAGGCTGTCTGCCATGAATGAGGCACATAAGGACCACGACTCCCTGAAGCACTCTGGGATGCCTGGAGTGCTGAATGAAACGTCCTGGGAGGATTGCCTTTACCAAAAGTACCCTTGCCTCCAGATGAGGTCCACTGAAACCACCGTAATGGCGAGGCTTCTTGTCAAACCCCTGACCTCCCCCCTGTTCAAGAACCATCTCGACTCGCCTGGCGACATTGGAAGCCGTCTAAAAAGATATCTCACTCCCGACAACCATGGCCATCTGCAACTTGATAGGCTGAGCAAGTCCCTCAATAAAACTCCTCACCCTCTCTCTCTCTCTCTCTCTCTCTCTCTCTCTCTCTCTCTCTCTCTCTCTCTCTCGGTAGGAAGTAGAAGAATAGCATGATGGATCATATCCACAAAACGGGTATCATACTGAGTGACAGACATACTGCCCTGTTGGGGACACTCTAACTGCCTATGATAATCCTCTCTCACCGTGATAGAGAGGAACCTCTCTAGGAAGAGCTGAGAGAACTGGTCCCTAGTAAGAGTAGGAGACCCAGTTGTTCTCGTCAACATATAGTCCCTCCACCATTTCTTGGCGGAACCCGTCATCTAAAATACAACAAAATCAACCCTATTGGTCTCCACTATACCCATGTTCCGCAGCACCTCATGATAGCTGTCAAGATAATCCTGTGGGTCCTCTGAAGGTGCACTACTGAAGTGAATTGGAAAGAGCTTAGTAAAATTGTCCAATCTACATAAAGCCTCAGAAGACATGGCGGATCCATCACCGGCTTGTGCCGCAACAACTGGCTGAACTACCCCAACTGGCGGGGCTACTAGAGTCTGATACTGAGGAGCCATCTGCTTCGGAGTGTGAGTAGCGGGAATCTATGCTCCTCCCCCATCTTGAGAGACGGCTGGTGCCATGGGAAATGTACCGTCCTGGGCCACACTCTTAATAAGGCCCACCAAACGGACTAGAGCGTCTAGAAGCACTGGGGTGGCGATGAACCCCTCCGGGCCTGAGCTGGTCCAACAGACACAGTCTGGGCTGGAACCTCCTCATCAAACTCCACCTGGGGCTCCACTGTTGGTGCTGCTGCTCGAGCTCTGGACTGATCTCTGCCCCTGCCTCAGCCTCTGGCGCGGCCTCGGCCTCGACCTGTGCCCCTCGTAGGGGTTGCCACTGGGGGCTCCGGCTGCTGTCCAGCTAAAGACGTAGCACGTGCTCTCTCCATCTTCGGAAGGACAAGAATAGAATCGTTCAATAAGCAATGATATAATAAAATCACACGACAAAGATGAATAGAAGTGAAACTGTTCCTAAACTTCATAGCCTCTGGAAGATAAGTACAGACGTTTCCGTACCGATCCTCAATCCTACACCAAGCTTGCTTATGAATTGTGAGACCTACTTATCATGACCCAAAATTCCCACCTTCGGGACCGTGATGGCGTCTAACATTTCATTTGCTAGGCAAGCCAACGTTAAAGAACCTTAATCCAATTGTTATTCAATTTTAATAAATAAAGTCAACTAAGCCAAAATGAAATAAAATGAGTGCAAAATAACATAAATGCCCATAATATCTACTACAATCCGGATCTAGAGTCACAACTCACGAGCTTCTATCATTTTATACAAACAGAGTGTGAAAGGAATAAAACTATTTTGAACGTAAAGAAGCAGTAAAATAGGGAAAATAGAAGGGGACTTCAAGGTCTGCGGACGCCAGCAGATCTACCTCGAGTCCCCATGAGAAAATTTCCATGCCCCAACCTCAGGGAGCGCGAACGGCGCTCAACCGAGTCAACCCGGTCGAGTAAGCCTGATAGACACTTCATACCCGACTAGCTTACGATCAAGAGAAGGCGCGTTGCCATTAGATAAACAACTACAAGATCATATATATATATATATATATATATATATATATATATATATATATATATATATATATATATATATATATATATATATATATATATATATATATATATATATAACTTTACCAGTTCATTTCATTTCATTTTGCTACATCATGGTTAAATTCCAAAAATACATGCACTTTACGATTGAGTGAAACAAGAGTTTAAAATACACATAAACCGCCTGACGTTTTTAGTACCCATCCATAACCCATATAACGTATACTGAGTCTCTAAAGATACAAAAGATAGTTATAATAGTGCCGAAGACAAGGCCCTGGCGACACCTCAAAACGTGGTAAAAATATACACGAGAGGTACAGTACAATACATGACCCCAGGATGAAATGGGGCTCGCCAAGATTACTAAGAAGAGGATGCACCTCTATCTACGATCGACACTGTCTGCTATGGAACGACCTACATCCATTCAAAGATGTAGTGCCTCAGGCAAAAAGGATGTTAGTTATGTCGAATAGTACTAGTATGTACAACTAAAATACCATCTTAATAGAATGAATAATAACACAAGGGAAAAACCAGTCATGAGATCAAGAAAAGTTTCAAACAATACTAAAACATCAAGTAAGGGTTAGTACCATGTGACACAATCCACTATGCCACCCTGTTCTTACACGGAGTCCAATCTCGATCCGACCGGCGAGGTCATCTCATTTGAGACATCAACCATATCCACAATTTCAATCATCATTTCTCGCACAATTTCCACCATATGTGCGGCATGGAGTCCGATCACGGCCCGATCTGCTAGGACATCTTATGGGAGACATCATCATTTCAATCAATCATCTCACTTCGCATTTATTTCCCATATTTTAATACACTAGCACTAGTGGCCTGATTTACTAAGTCATCCTTGGCACTTGATCATATTTCATAGTTCAAGTTTCCCTTTTTACACATTCAATACATTATCAGCAGCAACAATAAGGCCTATCATGTAAGTCATTTCTACACTTAAGGGAAAGACTTGGAAATTCTAAGCATATAACGGTCTTTCATACAAATTGGCACAAAAACCTTCATTTGATTTTTTTGACACGAAGTCTTAACCTTTCTTAACACATACTTCACATTTTCACGCATATCTCGAAGAGAAAGATGACATGAAAAGCATTTAGTACATTTATTGAACATGTATCATTCAACACAACCCAATTGGGACAATTAATTCTAGTATGATCAATTTGGGTACTTACACCAATTTTACAAGCACCAGGGATTCCGATTCTAAAAATAATGAGGTTTAGCCATACACACCTCAATTGAGCTTTCCTTAATTTCTACAATAATTCCAGAACCCTTAGCACCTTCAATCTATTTTAATAGTACAACATGTTGAATAAAAAATTAGTAGGATGATCAAGATACTAGCTCACTTGAGCATTATATCAAACACTATGTATTTATTAAGGTTCTGTGGTCCTTTTTATGAAAGATTACACGAACCCATTCCCCATTCTTTTCTATCTTTGACTTATAATTCTCTATCCCCCACATCCACTAGGAACACATGTATGCAAAGTAATCACCCTCATCCCCATGAGTTATTTCACTAAGGGCTCATTATAGTTATGTTTGGAATTAAGAGCTGGGGTGATGAAGTCTTACCTATTAGGATGAAGACTTCGGTGCCTCACTTAAATATCTTCAAGGATTTAAGTGATAACTGAAGAGAAATTTGGTGAAGATTAGGCCCTCCCTCTAGAACTCTCTCTCTCTCACTCCAGAAATATCAGAAAATATGATTAAAATGGTCCAAAATGGGTGTTTTAACGGAATAAGGTCGGGTTTAAAAATGTGAAAATAGGAGCGCCGACACAGATCTGTGATTGCATATGCGATCGCATAATGCTTATGCGGTCCGAAAATAGGCTGCATAATTGGCCTCAACCCCTGGAATTTTTCTGCTTCGGTCAGCGACCAGTCTAAGGTCCGTAGACCTGTTCTGCGGTCGCATAATACGCCGCAGAACTCCCACAAAACAAATCTTATAGGAGAAATATGCGATCAATGTTTGTCCCCCAAAATGGTTCTGCGATCGCAGAATGGGCCGCAAAAATGGCATCAAAATTGGCCAAAAGGCTGCCTCACTCTGCGGCCATTCTACGGTCTGCAGAGTGATTCTGCGGCCGCATAGTGGACCGCAGAAATGCCCTTTTTCTGCAAAATATTTTTCTTATTTAACGCACTCTTCAATCCAAAAGTCCGAACCACAGCGAGCTTGCAAGCCACAAAGAATTTTTACTATTACTGACCTCTACGCCTCACTCGGCATCAGAGAATCCCAATTTTCATGAAATTTTTTACGGGGCCTTACATGCTCCCCAGCTTAAGATCATTCATTCTCTAATGAGGTTCAAGTTCCACTATTATCCACTTATGCAATTCAGTCTTCCCACACCACCAACCAACAACCCCAAATTTAACTATCTAATTAGATTTCCAAAAATTTTGCCAGAGTTTCCTCTGCATCTAGGCCTATCCACCTACCAAAGAGCCCCATAAATACATCTTATAATATATGCACAACACAACGACGTAACAAAACTCACATCAATACCAACCAAGGCCTCATAAGCAACATATACAACTTAAAAGAACACCTTTGCAATAATAGAACAAGTGATACAAAATTTATGGAAAGCACTTCATTGAAACTATTACATGGCTATTCAAACAATTGAGGGTACTTCTTTTTAATTTCACCCTCGGCTTCCCACGTAGCTTCTCCATAGCACCTTCACGGAGGCGATTTCCTTATTTCTCAACTTTCAGACTTGCCTATTGTAATGATCGGATTGGTCATTCCGAGAGTTTTACTCCCGTTTTCCCCATTTCTGCTTCATTTTTGTGTGGTTTAGAACATTTGTGATGTGTTGGCTCAGTTGGCTCAAGTTCGGAGTGATTGTGGAGAGAAAGGAGACACTTAGTCTCTTAAGTTGGTTAAATAGTTGGAAAAGTCAATCAGAAGTTGAATTAAGGTAAATGACCTCGAAATGTTTTTATGGTTCAGATAGCTTAGTTAGGTGATTTGGGACTTAGGAGCGTGTTCAGAATTTTATTCGGAGCTTCCCGATAGAATTAGGCTTGAATTGGCGAAATTGGATTCTTGGCGATTTCTGCTCGGCAGTGGAAAATTAGCTATCAGAGTCGGAATGGAATTCTGGAAGTTGGGATAGGTTTGTAGTGTCATTTGGTATGTGTGTGAAAAATTTCAGCTCATTCGGACGTGGTTTGGTTGGTTTCGGCATCGTTGGCGAATTTCGAAACTTTAAAAATCCTTAGGCTTGTATTTCTAGTAAATTTTGTGTTTCGATGTTATTTTGAGTGTTACGAAGGTTCTACTAAGTTTGGGTGATGTTTTATAAGGTGTTGGTATATTTGGTTGGGGACCCTCGGGGTGATTTCGGATGGTCATTAGAAGGTTGGAACTTGGAAAAATGTAGCAAAATTGCTGTTGGTTTATGTTTTCTGGTGTGGTCGCACCTGCAGATGGGGAGCCGCAGGTGCGATGTCACAGTTGCGGTGGACCCTGCGCAGATGCGAAAAAAGGGATCCTGGCTTGGGAGCGCAGGTGCGGGTGTTTGGTTGCACCTGCGAGCCCGCAGGTGCGAGTCGAGGATCGTAGATGCGGAAGTTGGAAAGTAAGTGATGAGCGCTAGTGCGCACCTGGGAGCGCAATTGCGCTAAGCGATTGGCAGAAAGTATAAAAGGCTGCCTTCGCGAATATTCACTCATTCTTCACCATTTTTGGACTAGTTAAGAGCTTTGGGCAGTGACTTTTAAGAGGAATCGAAGGCTATCAATTGGGTAAGTTACTTGGACTTCATTTCTTATGTTTGTGATGATTTTTCTACTGTTTAATCATGATATTGGTTGAAATTAAGGAAGATATTTGGGGGATTAGGGCTTGAAATTGAGGATTTGTCATCAGATTTTGATGTATTTGGTATGTATGGATTCGTGAGAGTATAAGGATTCTAGTTTTGCGATTTTTATCGGATTCCGAGACATGGGCATGGGGGTCAGGTTTGGCCAATTTTGGAATTTTTGATGTAATTTGATTATTTTCGCATGGGTTTTGTTTCTTTAGAGTATATTGATGATATGAATCTGATTTTGAATAGATTCGGGGTGATTTGAGGCCGAGTCGAGCGGAAAGGGCATCGCAGAGTAGATTTTCATTCGGTTTGAGGTAAGTAACGATTGTAAATCTAGACCTAAGGGTATGAAACCCCGGAATTTCATACTATTTTGATAAATGAGGTGACACACATGCTAGGTGACGAGTTTTTGGGCGTGCACCAGTAGGGATTGTGACTTTGTCCGTCCCGTGAAAACTGTAGAGTTGCGTATTTTGATAAACTCTATATGATATCCATGTGTTTTAGAAATGATTCTGTTAACTTGGGCTGAATGCCATGTTTGGGGCCTTGTGCCGTACTGTTTGAACCCTCAGGGGTATTTTACTACTGTTCTCACACTGTTTTTGATAGAAAATATATTCTCAGTCATGATTTATACATGTTTACTGTTTATTCCTGTTCATCACTCTATTTTAAATATATGAAAGATATTTTGGGCTGAGTCTCCTAAGTCGTATTGAAATGCCCGAGTGACTTGTGAGGATGGTGACTGAGTGAGGCCGTGGGACGGCTTGTGAGGATAGTTATGAATCGAGCTGCTCGTCGCAGTGTTATATATATATATATATGGATCGGGCCGTACGCAATAGAGATATGTTGGATCGGGCTGCACGTAGAAGCGATATAGGGTCGGGCTGCACACCGCAATGATATAGCGCTTGGGCTATAGGAGCCCCTGCGGAGTCTTCACACCCCCTGTGAGCGCACTCAACTATATATGGATTGGGCTGCGCGCCACAACAGTTATTTTATGGTACCTATTGAGTGTGAGTGCTGAGTGTGAGTGCTGATTGGTGATAACTGGGTCACGAGTGACTGAGAGGTTTTCCCGAGAGGCTATATATGTGAGTGATACCTTGCCCGAGGGGCTTATTTTTATGAAACTACTATTTTCACCCTTCTTTAAAAACTGGAGTTTTTACGAGATATTCAGAATTTAATTCCTGATTTGATTCTGTTATTTCTACGGCTGTTTTATGTTATGAAGTTAAATGATTTTAAATGCTCGTCACTGCACTCAGTATTTAGTTATAATTGTTACTTACTGAGTTGCCTACTCATGTTACTCCCTGCACCTTGTGTGTAGATTCAGGTGCCAGGGCTGAGTGAGAGCTGATTGATTCCCTTAGAGCTTATCGGAGATTTGCGAGGTAGCTGCACGGCGTCCGCAACCTCGCTTTTCTACTTCCTATTTCTTAGTATTTATATTCTCAGACTTATTGTATTAAGGTAACAGTGCCAGGAATTGTATTTCCTTGTAGTTGCTCATGGTTGATGACTCCGGGTTTTGGGGCAGTGTAATGTTTTACCTATCTTTACTTGTTTTGAAATGCTAAAATGAAAGTTTTATGAAATATCATATTAGTAAATGAATTAAATGAAAACTTCTTTTATTCTATAAGTAGTGATCCGACTAGCCTAGTATCGCGATAGGCGCCATCACGGCCAGGGTAGTTTTGGGGTCGTGACAAGTTGGTATCAGAGCCTAGGTTACATAGGTCTCACCAGTCATAAGCAGGTTTAGTAGAGTCTTGTGGATCAGTACAGAGACGTATGTACTCATCTTCGAGAGGTTGCAGAACCTTTATGAAAAATCTCACATTCTTGAATTCTTGTCGTGTGAGTCCATTTATTCATTCAAAAGCGTAACTCTTTGAATTCCTTTCATGTATTCGAATGCACACGTGAGCGCTCGGTATCCGTTGTGCAACGACGGCTTGTGATTTTCATGGGTAAGGTGCGAGATGTGATTTTAGCATGTTCATAATGGGCAAGTCTAGAGGACTTGAGGTCGGGTTTCGTCTGTGGCTTGAGTGCTGAGATATCGATTGTGTGAGCACGTGCATTTGGGGATTTATATTTCTGTTTGGGTCCTTATTAATGGGATTTTGTGACTAGATGACTATGTGGTGAGTGTTATTTGATGGTGAGATGTGTTCAGATTGTTTGATTGTGACAAAAAGAATTAGTTGGAGATGTAGCAAGAACTATTGAGTGTTTGACTCCTGTCTTGAGTTGGCATATGACCTCGAGTTGTGAGTGTATTGAAGGACCTCTCATGTAGTTTAGTTGTGGATTGAATTGGATCTTCCGGTTGTGTTCTGAGTTCTTGGTGATGTCTTTTGGGTTGACCAATGCCCCAACAACGTTCATGTATTTGATTAACAATGTATTCCAGCCATATTTGTACTCCTTCGTAATTTTATTCATTGATGGCATCCTGGAGTACTTACGTATCCAGGAGAAGTATCCTCAACATTTGAGGATGGTATTATAGGGATTCAGGGAGGAGAAGATTTATGCAAAGTTCTCCAAGTGTGAATTTTGGCTCGATTTAGTAGCATTTTTGGGGCACGTGGTGTCAGTGAGGATATCCAGGTGGTCAGACGAGTGTGGGGAGAGCTTTCAGAAGCTCAAGATTTTCTTTGACCACAGCTCCAGTGTTAGTTCTGTCATCAACTTTCGGTTCTTATACCGCGTATTATGATGCCTCGAGGGTAGGCGTTGGTTGTGTTCAAATGCAGGAGGGTAAAGTGATTGTGTGGTAGCTATGAGTATTTGAAGGATATAGAGAGATATCAGTGTGATCCTTATGTGGTTTTATGGAAAATCCTTCTTTACCAGTAAATGATATATGTTGCAATTTGAGTTTAGATCGATTGTGGAAGTTGGCATGGCTATTACAATGGTTAATGCGAGCTTTGTAGATGATTTGAGATATTAGGTGGTTTGCGTTATACGAGCTTCTGAAGGATTTAGTTGAATCTCACTGGTATTGTGGCGGTGATAGCGTATGTGCATTATGAGTTATTGGTTGTCTTGATCTATGTCTTTGAGCCAAGTGGGGGAGCCTGCTATTAATAAGTTGGTTGCACGATTATATGAAGTATTGGTTTCAGTTCGAGGTATACTGGTGAATTAGTTATGACCTACAGAGGCGGAGTTTGAGAATGACTCGAGTATTGGAAATTTTTGGATATAGGTTGTAATATACCCTATGGGTAATTGGGTTTTATTGAATGATTGAGTCGTATTTGTAAAGGGTGTTATGTGTGCGGAGTAAGAAGTTGCCTGATTGTTTAGGGGTGTGGGTTACTCCCTTGGGTGTTGGTGTGCTAAATGGGGTATAGGTCGTTCGATCTATTTGATCAGTTTAATTGAGATTTGCGTAGAGTGGAGGACTCTCGAGGATGGTCTTGATGGATTCAAGGTTTATATGTAAAAATTAGGAATCTTCAGGATGTGTATTGGGCTAGGAAATGAGATTTACATCTGAAGGTGTCAAGCATTGTGGTATTTCTATATCATTGAGGATTCTACATTCCGGTATCAGGAAAGGGAAGAATAACTTAAATTCATCGAAAGTCTCTTTAGATTAAGTATTTGAGATGTGGTACTTTGGGATGCTTAAGAGATATTCAGCAGTTTATGAGCCTTCGAGCGATGTGGTTTTGTGCTAGGGTCTCGCGTGGTGATTTCTGGTTGAGGGCTTTGGTACTATGGCAAGGAGAAGAATCAATTAGAAGGTAATTCGGAAGGAACTTAGAGAAATAGGACAATTTGGTAGTAGATTGGATCGACATGGTAATAGGTAAAATCGGTTCTTAGGGTGCTTATGATGTTGTAAGGTTCTACGTGTGATTCGTGGAAATGCTCTTGGGTTTTGACGGTCTGCGTAGTTTAGTTGAGTGAGAGGGATTCAGTACTGATGGGTTAGTTTAGTACAATGGGTTTCAGAGGGTTCTTGACGGTCTCTACCATAGTTGGGATGTATATTTCCTACTGGTGCGTGGGGAATGTGGCGCATTGTAATTTTCTTCAGAATAAAATCAAATGGAAAGTCTTAACTGATTGAGTGTGTAGTTTCTTGCGACTCGGAGTGGATTTGAGGTTTGCCGTATCGTTAATATGGTGGCATAATGGGTGTGATGTGTGGTGTAGTATTGAGATTTTGGGTGCTAGGTCGATGCGATTTGATAGGAAGGTTCTGAATTCTTAGGTATTATGGACTATCTCAGATGATCAGATAGATGATGTTACTTTTGGATATGTCCCGATGAAGGTGTATGTTTCAGAATAGGCACTGTGGGTTTATGGATACTTCATTGGTGTAGCCGTACTCTCCTTGTTGGTCGGCTGGGGGTGTTCAAATTTCGATTCTTAACACATACAGATTATAAGGGTATCCCTCGTGGTATGATAGTGTATTGGGGAAGTATTTGACATTCAGGTGACGGAGTTGAGATCAGATATGGTGATTTGTGTGCTCTGAGGAGTCGTAGTTCGGGTACTCGAATGGGTAGACGATTTCATAGTTGAGGGTTGTAGAGACGTAGCCAAGGTTAGTCAGAGGTTAGTGTGTGTTTTGAATTCAGTCATTATGGACCTTCGGGGGATCATTTGTCTATTGTGTATGACCGGATAGATTTGGAGTCCCTTAGTAGGCTTAATGAGGATATGTGTTTTGCACCGAGTCGGATTGATTGGCTACGTAGTGCTATTGTGAGGGGCATGCCAGTTAGTAGTTGTTGGGATTATCCGTGTTCTGCTATGATTTATGAGTTACTCTTCCCTGCTTTTGGGAGTTGCGATTAAGTGGTTTTAGGCACACATCTTGTGGTTCTATTGTGGTCGTATAGCGGGATTTGAGTGAGGTAGGTATTGTAGGATTTAGGCGTATTGGGTTACGTTCTTTCAGGTTCTTGTGGCATGGTATCATCCGATTCTCCGTGGTTATGGTAATGCACTTTGAGTACTTTAGGTCAGTTTCACATGGTTGTTGATTTTGAGCAAGGCAGAGCGAGGTATATAATATGGGCCAACACTTGGATGGGTCGCGCATTGCTGCGAAGTTATCTTGAGATATGATCCTTGTGTGTTGGATTCGTGCGTTTTGGTTCTGCGGTGTGAGGAGTTCTTAGCATTGCGTTGTGGTGATACCCGTTGATCTTGCGGGACAATTCTCTAGTTTGATGTCATTATTCCATGTTTGAGCACATCTGGAATGTTGCTTATTAGTGCACGGGCTGCACGAATTGTGGCTTTAAGCTGTATTAATACGTCCTATCGCTGGAGTGGTTATGGTAGATGAGACGAGGTCGTCGGACCTAGAATGGGTACTTCCGAATTTGGTTGCGGTATATTTGGGAGGATATTGATGCTGATTGGCGTAGAGATTTCTTTGTATTTTCCTGTCGAAGAGAGGGAGTTCCATCCCTTGTTGATCTGACGAATGATTATGGGTTTCAGTGTGTTTCTTTCGTCATTGGCAGTATATGAAGGTGCTAGAACGGGTCTCTGTTTTATAGTAGGGTTATTACCGGCATTGAGTTGCTTGAGTAGTTGCGGTGATTAGAAATTATCGCTATGGGCATTTGAGTTATGCGGTATGTCATGTGATTTCAACTTGGGGTATGACTAAGGCTTGATTCAGCTTGTTTAGACTTATACAGTGTGTGGATGCGTGATTATGATCTTATAGAAAAGTTCGGATGTGAAAATTGAATTCTAAGGCTTATGGGCTAGGTTGGATGAAGAAGTTTCAGATGTGTTGTGTTACCAGATCCATGCGGGGCAGGTGACGCGGGATCACCCCCGGGTATATGCGTGGTATGGTTAATCGGCGATTTGATGGCTTTTGGAACCACTCTTGGCACGTTCGAGGACGAATGTTTGTTTAAGAGGGGGAGAATGTAACGACCCGATCAGTCGTTCCGAGAGTTTTAGCCCCGTTTTCCCCATTTCTTCTTCATTTTATGTGGTTTAGCTCATTTATGATATGTTGGGTCGGTTGGCTCGGGTTCGGAGTGATTGTGGAGAGAAAGGAGACACTTAGTCTCTTAAGTTGGTTAAATAGTTGGAAAAGTCAACCGGAAGACGACTTATAGGTAATTGATCTCGGAATGTGGTTTTTATGGTTCAGATAGATTCATTAGGTGATTTGGGAGTTGGGAGCGTGTTTAGAATGTTATTCGAAAATCCGTGGTAGAATTAGGCTTGAATTAGCGAAATTGGACTTTTGGCAATTTCCGGTCGGCAATGGAAAATTAGCTATCGGGGTCGGAATGGAATTCCAGAAGTTGGCATAGGTTTGTAGTGTCATTTGGGATGTGTGTGCAAAATTTCAGGTCATTCGGATGCGGTTTGGTTGGTTTCAACATCGTTGGCGAATTCCGGAAGTTTAGAAATCCTCAGGCTTGAATTTCGAGTAAATTTGATGTTTTGATGTTATTTTGAGTGTTTCGAGGGTCGACTATGTTAGGGTGATGTTATATGAGGTGATGGTATATTTGGTTGGGGCCCCGAGGGGCTCAAGGTGATTTCGGATGGTCATCGAAAGGTTGGAACTTGGAAAAATGTAGCAAAATTGCTATTGGTGCATGTTTTCTGGTGTGGCCGCACCTGCGGATGGGGAGCCGTAGGTGTGATGATTGCAGGTGCGGTGGACCCTGCGCAGATGCGGAAAATGGAGCCTGGCCTGGGAGCGCAGGTGCGGGTGTTTGGTCGCACCTGCGAGCCCGCAGGTACGAGTCGAGGACCGCAGATGCGGAAGTTGGAAAGTAAGTGATGAGCGCAGGTGCACACCTAAGACCGCAGGTGCGGGTCCGCAGGTGCAAGAAATTGTCCGCAAATGCGGTAAACGCTGGGCAGAAAGTACAAAAGGTTGCCTTCGCGAAATTTTACTCATTCTTCACCATTTTTGGACGAGTTTGGAGCTTTGGGCAATGACGTTCAAAAGGAATCAAATGCTATCAATCGGGTAAGTTACTTGGACCTCATTTCTTGTGTTTGTGATGATTTTTCTATTGTTTAATCATGATATTGGTGGAAATTAAGGAAGAAATTTAGGGGATTAGGGCTTTAAATTGGAGAGCTTTTTGTGAGGATTTGAGGGGTCGTTTGTTGTCGGATTTTGATGTATTTTGTATGTATGGACTCGTGAGAGTATAAGGATTCTAGTTTTGCATTTTTTCGGATTTCGAGACGTGGGCCTAGGGGTCGGGTTTGGCCAATTTCGGGAGTTTTTATTTAATTTAATTATTTTACCGTGGGTTTTGTTTCTTTAGCGTATATTGATGATATGAATATGATTTTGAATAGATTCGAGGTGATTTGAGGCCGAGTCGAGCGGCAAGGGTATCGCTGAATAGATTTTCATTCGGTTTGAGGTAAGCAACGATTGTTAATCTAGAACTGAGGGTATGAAACCTCGGAATTTCGTACTATTTTTATAAATGAGGTGACGCACATGCTAGGTGACAGGCGTGTGGGCATGCACCGGTAGGGATCGTGACTTGGTCCGTCCCGTGGCAGCTGTAGAGTTGCATATTGTGATAAATTATATATGATATCCATGTGTTTTAGAAATGATTCTGTTAACTTAGGCTGAATGCCATGTTTGGGGCCTTGTGCCGCACTGTTTGAACTCTTAGGGGTATTTTACTATTGTCCTCACACTGTTTTTGATAGAAAATATATTCTCAGTCATGATTTATGAATGTTTACTGTTTATTCATGTTCATCACTCTATTTTAAATATATGAAAGATATTTTGGGCTGAGTCCCTGAGTCGTACTGAAATGCCCGAGTGGCTTGTGAGGATGATGACTGAGTGAGGCGGGGCCAGATTGTGAGGATAGTTATGGATCGGGCTGCACGCCGCAACGTTGTATATATATATATATATATATATATATATATATATATATATATATATATATATATATATATATACACACACACGCAGCGATATTGGGTCGGGCTGTACGCCACATCGATATAGCGCTTTGGCTGTAGGAGCCCCATCCGGAGTCTGCAAACCCCAAGTGAGCACAATCGACTATATATGGATCGGGCTGCACGCCGCAGCGGTTACTTTATGGTACCTATTTAGCGTGAGTGCTAATTGGTGATAATTATGTCACGAGTGACTGAGAGCCTTTTCCGAGAGGCCATATTTGTGAGTGATACCTTGCCCGAGGGCTTATTTTTATGAAACTACTATTTTCACCCTTCTTTATGTTGAGCCTCTATTGTTAATGTTGAACAAAAGTTTTAAAAAAGATTTCATTACAAAGTGGAGTTTTTACGAGATATTCGGAATTTAATTCCTGATTTGATTTTGTTATATCTACGACTGTTTTATGTTATGAAGTTATATGATTTTAAATGCTCGTCACTGCACTCAGTCTTTAGTTGTTATTGTTACTTACTGAGTTGCCTACTCACGTTACTCCGTGCACCTTGTGTGTGCAGATTCAGGTGCTAGGGCTGAGTGAGAGATGATTTATTCCGTTGGAGCTTATCGAAGATTTGTGAGGTAGCTGCACGGCGTCCGCACCATTGCTTTTCTCCTTCCTATTTTTAGTATTTATATTCTCATACTTGTTGTACTAAGGTAACAGTACCAGAACTTGTATTTCCTTTTAGTTGCTCAGGATTGATGACTCCGGGTTTTGGGGCAGTGTTGAGATGTTTTACTTGTCTTTACTTGTTTTGAAATGCTAAAACGAAAGTTTTATGAAATATTGGATTAGTAAATGAATTAAATGAAAAATTATTTTATGCTATAAGTAGTGATCCGGCTAGCCTAGTATCGCGATAGGCGCCATCACGACCAGGGTAGTTTTGGGGTCGTGATACTTATCAAGAATGGAAACTAGAACCTTTCCACATGACAACTCTTCATTAACCTCAATGGTCTCTTCTGGTACAATAGCCGATGGATCTCCCACTACCTTCTTCAACATAGACACATGAAATACTGGGTGTACTAATGACATCTCGGGTGGTAGCTCAAGTTTGTATGCCACCTGACCGATCCTTTGAATAATTCTGTACGGCCCGACATACCTCGGACTCAATTTCCCTTTCTTCCCAAACCGCATAATACCCTTCATAGGGGAAACCTTCAAGAATACCCAATCATCCTCTTTGAATTCGAAGTCTCTACGACGAACATCCGAACAGGACTTTTGATGACTCTGAGCAGTTCTCACCCACTCCTTTATGATCGTAACCATCTCCATGGCTTGATGCATGAGGTCTGGCCCTATCAACTCCGCCTCCCTAATCTCGAACCACAAAATGGGTGACCTACATCTCTTACCATACAATGCCTCAAACGACGCTATCTGGATGCTGGCATGGAAGCTGTTGTTATAAGAAAACTCTATGAGCGGTAGATGATCATCCCAGCTAACCTTGAAATCAAGAACACAAGCACGCAACATGTCCTCAAGCATCTGAATAGTTCGTTTTTCTTGTCCGTCAATCTGAGGATGGAAGACTGTGGTAAGATTCACCTAAGTACCCAATCCTTGCTGAAATTTCCTCGAAAAATTGGCCGTCAACTGTGCCCCTCGATCTGAAATGATTGAGCAAAGCCTGACTATTTCCTTGATATACAACTAAGCATACTGTTCCGCTATGTCGGTAGATTTAATTGGCAAGACGTGTGCTGATTTCGTGAGTCAATCCACAATCACCCAAATTGAGTCGAACTTGCGCTGAGTGCGCGGTAACCCTACCACAAAATCCATATTAATCATTTCCCACTTTCATATTGGAATTTCTATACTTTGTGCCAACCCACCGGGCCTTTGATGCTCGGCCTTCACTTGCTGACAGTTTGGACATCTTGCCACAAAGTCCGCCACATTCCTCTTCATGTCATTCCACCAATAGACTTCCTTGAGATCATGATACATTTTCGTAGAACCTGGGTGCACAGAATATCTAGAAGTGTGAGCCTCTGCCATGACTCTTTCCCGAAGACTATCTATGTTTGGAACACATAGTCGCCTTGGTACCGTAGTGTACCATCACCCATGCCAAGAGAAAAAGTTGTGGTCTTATGTTTATGAATCCCCTCTTTCAGTCGTACAAACAATGGATCATTGTATTGCTTCTCTTTGACCTTCGCCACAAGCGATGATTCTGCCCTATTCTGAACAATTACTCCTCCTTCATTAGAGTCCGCAAGACGAACTCCCAAACTGACCAACTGGTGAACCTCCCTGGCCAGCCCTTTGACATGCCCCCAAGTGAGCCAAACTACCCATAGATTTCCGGCTAAGAGCATCCGCCACAACATTAGCCTTCCCCGGATGATATAGAATATCGATGTCATAATCCTTGAGCAACTCAAGCCATATCCTCTGTCTCAAATTCAATTCCTTATGTTTTAAAATGTATTGAAGGCTCTTTTGATCAGTGAATACATCCACTTGGACCCCATACAAATAATAACGCAAAATCTTCAATGCAAATACCACTGCCACAAGTTCTGAGTCATGTGTTGGGTAGTTATTTTCATGATTCTTAAGTTGCCTAAAAGCATAAGCTATTACCTTGCCATGTTGCATCAACATGCACCCAAGCCCGATCCTCGAAGCATCAAATATACCACGAACCCATCTGCACCCTCTGGTAGAGTCAACACCAGTGCTGTAGTCAGTCTTGAGTTCAACTCCTAGAAGCTCTTTTCACAAGCATCAGACCATTGGAACTTAACCGCTTTCTACGTCAATTTAGTTAACGAAGAGGCAAGAGTAGAGAACCCCTCCACAAACTTTCTATAATATCCAACTAAGCCCAAGAAACTGCGAATCTCTGTTGGAGTTGTAGGTCTAGGCCAATTCTTCACCGCAACAATCTTTTGAGGATAAACCTTTATTCCTTCTCTAGAGACGACATGACCCAGGAATGTAGCAGATTCAAGCCAAAATTCACATTTCGAGAACTTCACATACAATTGGCGCCGGTGAAGAGTCTGTAGAACTGCCACTATCACTATCACAAAGGAGTCTTCGTGAATATACAAGAATGTCTTCAATGAACACTATCACAAAGGAGTCAAGAAAAGGCTTGAAGACTCAATTCATAAGATCTATAAAAGCTGTCGGGGTATTTGTTAGCCCAAAGACATTACCAAGAATTCGAAGTGCCCATACCGGGTTCTAAAAGCTGTTTTTGGAACATCCTGCTCCCTGATCTTCAATTGGTGATACCCTGAGCGTAAATCAATTTTGGAGAAGTACATAACACCTTGTAATTGATCAAACGAACCATCTATCCTTGGTAGAGGGTACTTATTTTTTATTGTGACTTTGTTGAGTTGTCGGTAGTCAATACACATCCGTAGCGATCCATCTTTCTTTCTTACAAAGAGAACCGGTGCACCCCACACACTCGATCAGATGAAACCCTTCTCTGACAAATCCTTCAATTGTTGCGTTCCTGGCATCACATCGATCCCAAAATCAATCTCCCTGTCTGGTGGAATCCTACGGAGCTAATCCGTAAAGACATCTGGGAATTCATTTATAACTATCACGGACTCAAGTGCAGGTGCCTCAGCATTGGTGTCTGTAACCCGGACCAAATGGTAGATACACCCTTGCTAATCATCTTCTCGGCCTTAAGGTAAGAAATAAACCTACCTTTTGGAACGACATTATCCCCCTTCGACTCGACAACTGGTTCATTAGGGAATTCAAGTCTCATTGTTCTAGTTCGGCAGTCGAGCTTGGAAAAACATGAATAATCCAATCCATCCCCATTATTAAATCAAAATCAACCATCCCCAATTCAATGAGATCGGCCATGGTATCCCGACCACGTACTGTGACAACACGATCTCTATAAACCCGCGCGACCGTGATAGAATCCCCAATCGGAGTGGATACAGAGAACGACTCATGAATTTGTTCCGGTTCTATCCAAATTCCATAACAGCATAAGGGGTAACATAGGACAAGGTGGGACCAGGATTAATAAGGTCATACACATCACGATATTGGATAGGTAATATACTTGTGACCATATCTAGATAAGCCTCTGCACTCTGTCGACCACTCATAACATAGAATCGGCTGGGGACTCCTGAACTCTGAGCACCACCCCTAGCTGCACCATGCCCTGCTAGTGCTGGAGAGCCTCGAGCTGTGCCCTGTCCGTACCTAGGCGGGATAAACGACACTCCCTCTGAATATGGCCTCTCATTCCCCACCCATAACATATTGGCAGGTCCATGTAGCAAATTCCCAAATGCATGCTCCCACACTTAGGGCATGGGGGCCTCCGTTGCTGCTAGATTCTCCCTCATAATCGGCCTTGATGGTGGGACCCCCTACTTCCCTGATTGGGCCTGAGGCAACTCCCCTACTGCTGACCGTGCAATATTGGTGGTGCACTAGCTAAGAATTTCTACTATTATTTACCTATATGCGTCGCTCGATATCATAGAATCTCGGTTTTCAGGATGAATTTTACGGGGCCTTACACAAATCCAAGCTGTAACGCCTCACGGACAAATGGGACCAATGCCAAAATCTGTACAAGAAGTGCAGAGTGTAGTATAAGTACAACCGATCCCATTTACTCTGTAAGTGTTGAGCCTAACCTCGACGAAGTAGTGACGGGGCTAAGGCAGGTCACTCACAATACAACCTTTACACAATATATAATAAAGACAAAAAAGGAAATACATAACGAAATAAGGCAGTCAATTCAAAATAATAGTTACAACCTCAAGAAATAAGCCAATAACGTTTAGAATTACCAATCCTTAGAATTCGGATGAAAATACTGAAAACCAACACATCTCAAGGAAATAGAAATACATAGGTTGTTGCGGCGCACAACCCGATCCCACCGTACATCACATAATCCTCCCTTATTCCACTGTAACAACATTAATATATATATATATATGTTGTGGCGTGCAAACCGATCCCACCATATAACAATATCAGTGTCATAATTCACCCTTATTTCACCGTAACAGTCCACCCTTATTCCACATGTTGCGGCGTGCAACCCGATCCCTCCGTACAGTACAAATTCACCCTTATTCCACCATATAAATCCACCCTTATTTCACATGTTACGACGTGCAACCCGATCCCACCATATCAGTACCAAATACTCATTGTGCACAATCAAATTAACAATTCAAACCACGAAAAACTTTACGATTAATAAATATCAAACTAAACCAAAAAGGAAGCCTTGTACAACATATAAATATACATAAGTAATACTACACAACGAGACTAGTCCAATAATTGATAATTAGAAGGTGCAAGTAAGTCAGTTTAAGCAAATAGCAGGGAATCATGAAATTATGAACATATATAACATCATTAACAGGAGAAGATATTGATTAACAGGTAGTAAGTAAGCATGTAAAGCATTTAGGGAATATAACATTTTGTATACGGCTAAAATAGAGGAGCCCGATTTCCACTACGGCATTTCGCGCCCGACCTCGAGGGGCTCGGAGCAGAGTTGAAGCTTGACCCCGAGGATGCATATTGAAGGTTCCTTATGTTCGACCCCCGGGATGATAAATCAGTGACCATCGTAGAAAGGCGGGAAATTTCCAAGGGCATATGGTTAGAGCTGACAACGCCTGCAAAGATAGTACAAGTCCGTACCGGACCATTAAATTGTTGTACCAGCTGTGTTTCTTTGTAATTATTCATGTACTATGTTGGGATTCCCTCTCTTATATAAAAGAGACCCTTATCATTTTTTGGACACACGATATTCAATCCAAGAACAAGAAAAATCTCTGCTCTCTAACTTAAACATACTTTATAGTTGTTCCATTGATTTATTGGTTCCATTTATTGTGTCTCATTAATTGTTCTTCATTTATTGCTCATTATTGATCATAAAGGGATGACCTCGAGGCCCTCCATATTGTTATTTCTTCATCGACCATCCCCTGTTAAGCACACTAGCTCGACCTCGAGGCCCAACTTTGGCCAGCTCGAGACCCCATCTCACAACTGTTCGGTTTGCCTATCATTACCGTTCCTTGCTTTTATTTCATTTTTCTAACTCACTTTTAGCATATATTGCCTAATAATTGGTATTAAAATAAATCGCATATTTTTAGAACCACAAAATCAAATATAATTGTAATTACCATTTTCAAGGTAAATTGTTTGGCGCCCACCGTGGGGCGAAAAATAATAGTGATTGTTTTAGTGATGGTTTACTCAAAAACAAAAGTTATTCTTTGCACTTTTTCTTGTCCAACAATCTTTGATTTTAGGTAAAAAATGTCTAACTCAGTGAATGCACATGAAAACAACGGTCGTGAGGATCATGGAGAGAACGATGTAGCTGTTTCAGACGCCAGTGTACCACTGCAAAACCCTGAGGACGCACCAATGCCAATCCCCGTGGATGTGGGCTCACGCAACTCCCAGCATGTCGATATAAGCTCCCATACCAACGGGAGTATACGCCAGGGAAACCAACATGAAGCGCGGAAAACTCCAGCTCGGGACGAAAGGGAAGTTAGCCTTCACGACATTTTTGAAATGTTACAGGCACAAAAAATTCCTATTGCTTAGCTACAAAGCCATCAAAAAACTCCAAGCACAGTACCACCAGAGGCGGCTCCTGGAGTCGAACAGGCACTAGAAAGATCGAGCAACAACGGGTCAGCAGCCGACCCCGCTATTATGAAGATGCTCGAGGACCACCCAAAGAGTATTGAATCAGGCTAGAAGAAGGCAGAAACTAACAACAAAAATGTGGAGACCTACAACTCGAGGGTCGATCAGATCTCGGGTGCACCCTCGATTCTGAAGGGTGTAGATTCAATGAAGTTCGTGCAAAATCCATTTCCATTTAGTGCGGCTCCAAAGCCCATCTCGAAGAAATTTAGAATTCCCGATCTCCCGACGTATAACGGGACCTCGAACCCCAATGAGCACATCACTGCCTATACTTGTGCCGTGAAAGGGAATGACTTAAAGGACGACGATATTGAATCCATCCTATTGAAAACATTCGGAGAAACACTATCAAAGGGGGCCATGATGTGGTATCACAACCTACCGATGAATTCAAAAGATTCGTTTGCCATGCTTGTAGACGCTTTTATAAAGGCACATGCCGGTGCCATCAAGGTCGCTACAAGGAAGTCCGGCGTCTTCAAAATAAAACAGAGAGAAAATGATATGCTAAGGGAATTTGTATCTCGCTTTCAAATGGAGCGAATGAAATTACCACCAGTCTCCGATGACTGGGCCGTGCAGGCCTTCACTCAGGGCTTGAACAAACAGAGCTCGATAGCTTCGAAGAAGCTAAAGCAGAACTTGGTTGAATATCCCGCCGTAACTTGGGTGGATGTCCACAACTGGTATCAGTCAAAGATCAGGGTCGAGGACGACCAATTGGGAGCTCCCTCGAGCTCAGTGTATCCTAGAAAGGTCCTAGCAAAGGAATCAAGGTTTCCAGAGAGAGAACCAAGGCCAAGCAAGGAAAGGCACTAACCATACACCGAAGATCGAAGAAACTCCCCAAGGCGCAACATACCCCGAAATGACCGAAGGAAGGAACGAGGTCCGAATTCTAGGGGACTCGTGAACAAAACCGGATTCGACAGACATACAGGGCCGGTGGAAGCACCCCAATTATCTGAGTACAACTTCAACATTGATGTTTCAGACATCGTATCGATTATAGGTAAAATCAAAGATACAAGGTGGCCAAAACCCATACTATAAGATCATTCACAAAGAAACACTAACCTGGTGTGCAAATTTCACGGCACTCACGGTCATAGGACCAAGATTGCAGACAGCTCTGAGAACAAGTAGCCCGACTGATCAGTAAAGGGAACCTACGAGAGTTCCTCAGTGACCGAGCCAAAAATCAATTTCGGGAAAGAGAGGCAAACAGGAAGAACTAAACAAAAGAACCACAACACGTCATCCACATGACCATTGGAGGAATCAACATCCCACAGAAACCCATTGTCAAGCGAACAAAAATATCCATCACCAGGGAAAAGCGAACTTGGAGGTACATACCCGAGGACGCTCTCACATTCAGCGAAGAGGACATCGAGACCCTGTCTCAGCCTCATAACAACGTATTGGTAATTTATTTTCTTTTGAATAAATTTCAAATTAAACGTGTGCTAGTGGATCCAGGTAGCTCGGCCAACATAATCAGGTTCAGGGTGGTGGAGCAGCTCGGACTGATCTCCAGATCGTGCCCGCCTCTTGAGTCCTCAATGGATTTAACATGGCGAGCGAGAAAACGAAAGGGGAGATCATCCTCCTGGTCAACGTGGCTTGCACAACTCAAGATACCAAGTTTCATGTCATCGAAGGGGACATGAGGTACAATGCCTTGCTCAGAAGTCCATGGATACACTGCAACCCTTCATTAAATGATGAAGTTTCCAACGAAGGACCGGAAAAAAAATGGTATACGGGGAGCAGCGTGCAGTGAGAGAGATGTTCGCGGTGCACGATATGGCACCAGCATCAACGCCTTCTACATCGAAGGAGCCAAAAGAGAAGAAAACAACCAAATAGCAATCACGAGCTAAATTCTTAGCTACACCCGAATGAACTAATAAAGGACCGTGCCGCATCCTCGGAATGAGCAGTTGAAGCATATCGAGGTTAAAACACCATCATCGCTAAGGTATAAATCTCTCCCTTTTTATTTATGTTTTACACTAAGTTATGTACACATGTTCGATTGAGAGGAATCGAAGAACCCTCCAGCTCGAAGACCTTAGGTTTTAAAGCATGCGTTGCACTCTTTTTCCCTCAGATCGAATTTTATCCCAAATGAGTTTTACTGAACATCTATATGATACCTATGGAGAACTCATCAAGTATTCAAGGCTTCTCTTCGATCAACCTCAAATATTGGGGGCATCCCCCCGGGAGATCGCCTCCTCGAAGAAATTGAAATATGCCAAAGAGGGTCTCAACAGGAGAATGATGTATCAGACCAAACGGTCGAATGCACCGTGTTCGCGTAGAATAACCGAACCCTCAATGGCGAAAACATGTATGCTTTGTACCAAGTAATCAAATGAGTATCTTATATCATCAAAACACTTCATGCTTCAGAGAAGTTTACTGTTCTCGCAAGAAACGGCCCCAAGGATGAAAATGTCCGAACACTCAGGGACTGTCGTCTACAGTCAACTCATAAAACCATACAAACTTAGAATCATAAGCCCTTAATAAGGGAAATCCGAGCTCATAAGACCTCGAAGAGGCAACATTGAAGTACAAGCCCTCAACAAGGCAATGTAAAAAATGTAAGCCCTCCATGAGGCAACACCAAATCTGAATCGAGCCACCAAGAACACGAACCCGTAAGACCTCCATGAGGCAACTTCGAGCTTATAAGACCTCTATGAGGAAATATCGAGCTTATAACACCTCTAGGAGGCATGCTCAAAAAATTTATAAGACCTCCATGAGGCAATATCGAGTCTACAAGACATCCATGAGGCAATATCAAGTTTATAAGACCTCTACGAGGCATGACCAAATTTATAAGACCTCCATGAGGCAATACCAAGTCTATAAGACCTCTACGAGGCGTGCCCAAATTTGTAAGACCTTAAAAAGGCATAATCCCAATATTAAAGTCAAGGCTATATATTCGAACTTGTAATACCCCTTAAAAGGCATACCCTCGATATAGACGTCCAGACTACCTCACTCGGGGGACTAAAAGGCTATGGCCAAACACAATGACTACGGTCATAAGGCTCCGGCCAAACTACTGCGACTCGGAGATGTCCGACCGTCGCCATAAAATCACGGGCCTTCAACTTCGAAATTACTTCAAAAAGAACCGGATTATTAGGCTACCCTCGACAAAAGAAAAAGAGCTTCGATCATGTCAACTCCAAACAATGAAAAGGCTTCGAAACAATCACCCTTCGAGCAAACCTCCCGAGGTGCTCATCTGCCGTCACATATCGGCTCATAATCGAGGTTCTTATCTAGCCATCAAAGAGTAGGACGAACACAAAAACTTCAAAAGTCTTTAACGAGGGAAAACTATAGCCATATTAGAGGTCGTACAAACCCAATGCGTAAGAGCCTAAGCGCCAACCTAAAGAGCCTTAGTGACAATATAAAAAAAGCCTTAGGGCCAATGCGTAAGAGCCTAAGGGCCAGCCTAAAGAGCCTCAGGGCCGATTTTAATACCTAAGGGTCGACGAGCCTAAGTTAAAATTTGACTCGTGGACTGAGCCCTAAGCGGTTAACTATCAACTATTGCCCATATAGTACAAAACCTCAAGGGTTTCATCTCGAAGTCCAAATCATCGGACTAATCATTGTCAAGCATCAAAATTAAGAACAAAGCGAAGACATAAGCAAGTGGAAGTTCATACAAAGGGAAACCCGAAAAGTCTCTTTTTATATATGAACTTATACATTGATGATGCTCTCACAGAAGAGTCTTATACAAAGAATCATAAAGAAAAAGCCTAGTATACCATCGGGGACTTAGTCTTTCTTCCCCTCAGGGACTGCGGCTCTATTAGATTCCTTGGTACCAGCTCCCTCATCGGCCCCTTCCTCACTATCTTCAGCTTCAGAAACCAGGAACTTGGAGTCAAACTTATCCGCCTTGGCCTGCCCTATCTCCTCTGAGAGATCGAAGGCCGCAGCATGAATCTCTTCGAGGGTTTCCTTCCTAGATTTGCATTGGGCATAATCATTGATCAGTCTCTCTCGATTAGAAGCCTCCCTCAGCTTCATACGAGCCTCAGCGACATCTTTCAAATAAATGGCCATCTTCTTATCGGCCTTTCCTCGGACCTGTTCGGCTTCGGCTTGAGCATCCACGACCACGACCTTTATTTTCAGAAGTTCTATCTCAAGCTTATAAATCTTGCTCGTCTGAACCAAGTGGCTTTCTCGAGTGTTGCAAAGTTGTATCTCGAGAGCGGAGGCCTTGGCCAAAGCGTTCCTTTCGGCCGTAACATGAGCATCTATTTGTGCTTTCAGCTCAATGTGTTCGGAGCTAACCTGATCAACTTCACTCCGAAGGAGTTCCCGCCTCTCCCTCTTTCTCTGCAACTGAGACACCAAGGAGTTAGTCTTTGAGGATGGGAGAAGAAGCCCGTATCCCCCAAACTAAAGGTTACCTATTTCTCGAGGTTGCCTTCGTAGTCCCGACTTTAATTAAGCTTAGATCGAAGTTATACCAACTCTCCTGCCTTCTTGTCATAAAAGCTTGAGAGATTTCTTCCCCTCCAAGTCTTTCTGCAACCTAGCCTCGCAGCGAAGCAACTCGGACTTGAGTTTGTCGAAGGCCTATGAAAAAGAAACTTCAGTTTAAAAAATGAAAATATGAAGCTGAGAAAGACGCAAAGTTCACCAAAGCTAGCCTCGAAACAAAGCCGCTGAGCCTCCTCAAAAGTCGAGTGTGCATCCAATGGCCTGGTCCCATCGACCCCAGTCGAACCGCTCTGAATGAGGACGTGATCACTCGGAACTCTATTTGATCCAGGCGGACCCTGGCCCTTAGCATCCCTCGAAGTATCTTCGATGGGAGAATAAAATGGTTGGAAAAGGATCTTCACTCTTTTCTTCTCGGGGAACATTCCCCCTGAGGTTAGAGACCCCGGGTCTAGCAGGCTCAGTTACCTCGAGAGACTTCTCGGTCCTGGCCGTCGACATAGTGCTATCCCTTTCGGTTGCATCACCGCTCGTATACCGGCCGATTAATATAAGGTTTTCCCCAGTGGAAGCATCTTCTTAATGCCTCCTGGAAGGACCCGCCTCACTATGAACATCCACGTCCCTCGAGGATCCTTTACGTTTGTTATCATTCCTTGGCCCCGAAGTCGGAGATCCTTCCTCCTTACCAAGAGGGCACGGTCTCATCTCAGAGAATTCTCCAATGCATGTAGTAAAGAAATTAATATACATGAAGAGAAGTATTCCTCAATAAAGGAATCATACGATACTTACCATGGTGTTTTGCTTCCCATCTGCCCTTCGACGGGTCTCGCCACTTACGTTCATCGTAAGTCGAGCAAGCTGCCGGTTTCCAAGTCCAATTCGCCAGATCGGGACTTCATATGGCAACCACGGGATCGCTGCAGAGAAAGAAAGAAAACATTCCTACAAAGTCTAACAAAAACAAAAATGGTAAATTACAACGTATCACTTACGTGTGAAGTTCCATTCCTCGGGAAACGACATGAACTCCGAAGGAATAATGTCAACAGTCCTCAGTTGGACGAACCGATTCATCCACCCTCGGTCACCATCTTCATCATCACTGGAAATGAAGTTCTTGGTGGATCGACGTCGCAGAGTGATCAATACTCGGTAATGTAAAGGCCGATACAATCTGATAAGGTGGCTAAGGGTGAACTCGAGCTTGGCCTTCTCAACAAAAAATCTTATCATTAGCACTATCCTCCAGAATGACGGATGGACCTGAGCCAAGGTAACTCTATATTTTCGACAAAACTTGAGTATGACTCAGTCAAGAGGGCATAACGTAAAGGGGTACGCATATATGTTCAAGAACCCCTCTACGTGGGCCATGATGCTCTCTTCCCAGGGGAGTACCTGCAACATCACCTCTTCTCCCCATCCACAGTCTCTCCTCACAAGCTCGAGGTGTCTCTCTTCTATTGAGGGAACGAACCTCGATGCATGCTCTCGATGGCCCGAAACATCGAGAGGTCTCTCCAGCATGAAATCCTTCCTCGAGGAAAAACAACTCGAAGATAGCGCGCCAAACGCCGGTGGTGTACCACCGACTGGGCGAAAAGCATAGGTTAAACCTTCCTCTTCCTGGTGAAAAGATTTGGGCACGACATCCATGACTATTTGAAACGAGATAAAGAGGATGAATGCTCAGGCAAAAGCTTTGAACTAAAATGGCAGAAGAGCTGAGAGAAGAAAATGAACTTTAAATAGAAAACTAAGTTTGCAAAACAACAAAGCCCTCAATGAAGAGCCATCAACTATTCATTTGTTTTGATGTCCAATCAACTCTAACAAAGCCATTATGACTTTTTATATGTACCGGCGGGGCCACCTCAATCATTTCACTGTCACATCATAAAAATGATGCTATCATGCGAAGATCGAAGGATCGAAGGGTAAAATTGACCCCTTGCCAAACCGACCCCGGGAAGTTATGTAACTGAAATCAAAATTGTCCGATCTCGAGCATCTCTGTTACTCCAAGCTCGGGCATAAAGGAGCTAAGTTCAAATTCGAAGATTAACTTTTGCATAGACACTAAAAGGCAAAGTTTGGGAGACATTAAACAGAAGAAATT
This sequence comes from Nicotiana undulata, assembly GCA_005239495.1. Lineage (NCBI taxonomy): Eukaryota > Viridiplantae > Streptophyta > Magnoliopsida > Solanales > Solanaceae > Nicotiana > Nicotiana undulata. The sequence goes on from ML283283.1 coordinate 64,958, forward strand.
CTTTGCATTCCCAAAAATATATATACAAAGGTGTGTTTACAAGACTCCCCCGAGGAGCCCATATACAAAAAGAAGAAATACACATAGCAAGAAAGACTATTCTTCACCTTCACTACTGCCCGAGTCGCTTCCAGATCCCTCATCTGAAGTAGTCGAAATTGATGATTCTTCCTCCAAGGCCTTGGCTTCTTCAATCTCGACAGAGAGACCAAAACACCTGGCGTGCACTTCCTCAGGGGATTGTCTCATAGACTCCAAACGAGCATGAGCAATGACCTGAGCCAGCTTGAGCTTGGCCTCTTCAGATATCACCCTGGACTGATCATTTGCGGTGGTATCATCCCTTTTGTATGAAGATACGAATGCATTGGCCTTCGACTTTGTCGCGGATAATACGGCAGCCTCCTTTTGAGAACCTCAAAGAAGACCCTGGGCCGAGGCCAGCTCTCCCCAACGAATATCTCTCTCTGAGGCCACGATATCATTATGCTTCTTCAGTTCGAGGATCTCAGCATCCTTGACTTTGATTTCTTCCCAGAGCTGCCCCACCAGGGCATCCTTTTGCTCAATCTGCAAATAACGAGTAAAGTTAATTAGTGCCAAGTTATGGCGATGAAAGAAAAGTTTGTGAACACCAGATTACCTGCTCGATGAAATTATCCCTCTCCTGGAGAGTTTTCTCTGAGCCTGCTCGGAGGTCGATCAACTCATCCTCTTTTCGGGCACATAAAGCCTTCAGCTCGCCAGAATCCGATGTGATCTTCTCAAGCTCCTCTGCACGACAAGTCAGCTCATCTTGTAGCTTGGAGAAAGCTTGGTCATACAACTTTTTGACCTACAACACAAAGGAGGAAAGTTGGAAAAACGAGAATGAAAACTCGAAGCACAAATAGTATGTCTAGAAGATCACCTGCTTTTGGAGTCTCTCAGCCTCCTCGAGAGCGACGGGGGCATCGAGATCGTCATCCTCCTCGAGATCGACGGGGGCATCAAGATCGGCATCCTCCTCGACGCCTATGAAGTAATCCTTGAATGCGTCATCCTCTCCCTGAGAGGTCCACAAATCGGGAGCATCCCTGTCTTGGGCATCCCGTATCTCCCTTGGAGAAAATGACGGGCCCGATTGAAAGCCACCTACGACATCAAATTCTATAGGGGCTTCCTCTCGCCCTCGAAGAGTCTCAGCATCAGGCCCGCCGTATTCTGCAATCAAGGGCTCGTCAGCACGGACTGTATCCTGTTTGACGGGCGGCTCAGAGACTGCACCCAAACCCTCCTCGAGGGTCTCCTCAGCACGAGGTGGGTCCGCACCGGCCACCTCCGACTCGGCAGTCTTCTGCCCAGCAACTTTTGAAGAATTAGCGCTTTGTCTTACCCTTTGTACCAAAGGGAGACAATCATCATCTTCGTCTTCAGTACGAAGACTTGTTGCGGCACCCGAAGTCAAAATCGTGGCATCATTCTTAGGTTTTCGATCCTTGGGTTTCTTCGACTTTGGATACTCCGTCGGCGCCTCCTTCTTCCTCTTTTTAACCTTAGCGGGTTTTCGAGATTCCTCTTCACCAGGAGGCGGCGGTCTAATTAGAACGGCTTCCCCGAGGCCTAACCAGCATGAGATATCAAACATTCCTTCATAAAGATTACTCATAAAGAATCTGGGAACAACAACAATAAGGGCTTACCGTGGTTCTTGGCCTGCCATCGTGTCTTGGCCAAATTGCGCTAAACACGCTTGCTATATGGGAAGGCGAATTCTAAGAGTTTCACTCATCCCGAGAGGTCTTGGACCGCGCCGGGGAACCACACGGTGGCTATACAATCGGAACAGAATCAAGCAAAAAATAAAGGGGTCAGTTCAGAAGAAGGAAACGAGGTGATAAAACATGCTCGATATGGGGACACATACGCTTCATGTTCCATTCCTCCGGGAATGGCATCCTCTCAGCAGGGATAAGGTTCGAGGTTCTAATTCGAACAAAACGGCTCATCCATCCCCGATCCTTTTCTTCGTCAATGCAACCAAAGAATGCTTTGGCGCATCGAAGTTGTAGCTTGATTAAGCCCCCACGATAGAGACGAGGGCTATACAACCTGATCAGGTGATCGAGGGTGAAATTCATCCCCTCGGCCATGTTGGAGAAATATTGAATCATGTAGATAATTCTCCAGAAAGAAGGATAAATTTGACCAAGTGTCACTCGATACTGACGATAGAAATCGAGGATCACCGGATCTATCGGTGAGGAAGAAGAATCTACGGGGCCTAAAGTGAAAGGATACGTATATATGCTTAGGAAGCCAACTTTATGTGTAACTATGCCTTCCTCACCCGAAGGGATTTCTACTTGCACCGCCTCCTCCCATCGGCAGTCTACCTTTACTTTCTTTGTATCGGTCACTACACTTATGTACCGAGACATGGGCTCGCATCGGCCCAGTGTAGAAGGGGGTTTCTTGATGGTGAAATCGGAGATCGTGTCAAAGGGACCAGGAATGCACTACTCGATACTAGGAGGTGTTTTCGATTTTCCCTTAGACGGGCGTGACGAAGAAGTGGCCCCCTCGTTTTGAGGGACCGTATTAGAAGTTTTGGCCATGGCTGTAATTAATTTGCAAAGAAGATGAAGAAATGAATGCAGAAGAAGGGTGAAGGAGAGAACTGTTAGCACTAGATTTGGAGGGTTGAAAATACTGTAAAAGTTTTAAAGACATGAGATGGAAGTATTTATAGGAACCGTTTTGAGCGTGTTAGAGTAGCGGAAAGGTCGACCAATAACGGTTCGTGGGCTTCTCGAGAATCATGTCGACAGTGACCTCTGCGCAACCATTCTGTTACATAATTTAATGACCTCACGTGGATGACGTCACAACAGGGATATCAAAGAGGCATCGTTACATTCTAAGAAACACGGGGACTATCTGTATACGGCTAAAATCGGGGAGCCCAATTTCCATTACGACATTTCGCGCCCGACCTCGAGGGGCTCGGAGCAGAGTTGAAGCTTGACCCCGAGTATACATATCGAAGGTACCTTATGTTTGACCCCAGGGAGTATAAATCAGTGACCACCGTAGAAAGGTGGGAAATTCCCAAGGGCACGTGATTAGAGTTGAAAACGCCTGTAAAGATAGTACAAGTCCGTACCGGTCCATTAAATAGATGTACTAGCTGGGACCAATGCCATAAATCTGCACAAGAAGTGCAGAGTGTAGTATGAGTACAACCGATCCCATGTACTCTGTAAGTGTTGAGCCTAACCTCGACGAAGTAGTGACGAGGCTAAGGCAGATCACTCACAATACAACCTTTACGCAATATATAATAAAGACAAAAAAGGAAATACAAAATGAAATAAGGCAGTCAATTCAAAATAATAGTTACAACCTCATGAAATAAGCCAGAAACGTTTAGAATTACCAATCCTTAGAATTCAGATGAAAATACTGAAAACCTACACATCTCAAGGAAATAGAAACACACAGGTTGTTGCGGCGCGCAACCCGATCCCACCGTACATCACATAATGCTCCCTTATTTCACCGTAACAACATTAACCACAATAATATATATATATATATATATATATTATTGTG
>ML283284.1:3011-34317 GCA_005239495.1 Nicotiana undulata
TGATCGGGGAGGGTTTTACTTTACATCATTGGCCCCGAGTCACAGGTATGATTCGTGATCGGGAGAGTATATATATTTATGCCATTTGCCTTCGAGTCGCAGGTATGATTCGCGAGCGGGGAGAGATATTGGCCCACGAGTCGCATGTTTGATCCGCGAGCGTGGAGATATCGAGTCAGCGCACGAGTTGCAGGTATGATTTGCGAGCGTGTGGAGCTTTATGACCGAGTCAGTCCTTATGACCCACCCTTATGACTTCGGCCGATAGTCTTGTATATATATATATATATATATATACATGCATTTGCATTGAGTTGGGATCGTACGATGGTGAGTTGAGAAATGATACTGAGTAATGGAAAGTGAAGAATTGAGATAATAAGATAAGACATTTCAGATATTGAGAAAGAAAACAAGTGATACATATGATCAGCTTACAAAGAAAGGTTATGTTTGAGATTAGTTACCTGTTTGTTGATTACATGCCCATAGACTTGATGTATTTTCTCACATGATTTATTGCTCGGCGTGTACCTTATTTTAGTATGTACTGGACCTTAGTGAGTATATATTCTACCTCTCGTCACTACTCTTTACGAGTTTAGACGGGATACTCACTGGGTACATATTTGTTTATATGTACTCATGCTGCACTTTCTTTTCTTTTCTGCACTTGGTTGTGCAGGTCTTAAGGCTGGTCCGTCTGGTCGTCCGTCTGCTGATAGATATTGATCGCGGTGTCGTTCCATACGGTGAGCTATCTTCTTGGCGTCATCCTGACAACATCTCTGGAGCCTTCTAGTTTCATTTTGCTCAGTCTTTTGTTCCAGACTGAGGCTTGTATATTTTTGTGTATATATATTTCAGTTGTTGTATCTATGTAGGCGCCCGTTGACACTGTGAAACTAGTCCTGGCACACACTTGTTGTAGTTATGTTGGGATTCGGGGTTGTACATATTTGGCCTAGTTGTGGTTCAGCTTGTATCTACGGCCTTACCTCATATCGCTGCTACATTACGCATTTTATTTGTTATAAATTGTAAATAACTGGAATAAACGAGTTCCGGGGTAGTAACTCCTGGGGATTTATATGTTGGCTTGCCTAATCTCGCTGTTAGGTGCCATCACGACCTGAACGAGGTTTTGGGTCGTGACAACATCCATTTTCCAAATCTCATAATCGTAATGAGAGAATCCTAATGGATTTAAGCATGGCTACTGGCGAAAAGGTTTCCTCATAATCGATCCCTTCTTTTTGAGTAAACCCTTTTGCAACAAGCCTAGCTTTAAAAGTTTGCACGTTTCCATCCATTCCTCTCTTTTTCTTATAGATCCATCTACAACCAATGGGTTTGACTCCAGTAGGTGGTTCTACAAGATCCCAGACTTGATTGGAGTACATGGACTCCATTTCAGATTTCATAGCATCAACCCATTTATCAGCATCTGTATCCTGTAGTGCTTCGTCGTAATTAATAGGTTCTGTATTAGGCTCTTCAGGGATTCTATCATAAGATTCTCCCAAGAGCGCAAACCGGAGAGGTTTTCTAATAATTCTCCCACTACGACTAGTCACTACAGGCGGAGGCTGATTTTGTTGTTGAATCACAACATCATTTTCTGGAACTGAAGCCTCAATGTTATCCTCCACACCTTGCGGTGCTGGGATATCATTAACTTCTTCCTGGAGTGCAGGCTGCAGAACAATTTCATGTTGTTCAACAATCTGAGGTTGCTCAACATTACTCCCACTACTTTGGGGTAGTGAGATGTCAGGCAATTGCTCTTGTGCAATCTGCTGCCTATTGACATTTCTCCCACTACGATAATGCAGTGGTATGTCAATACTGGCTTCCGGGATACGTTCTAGAGATGAGTCTTTAGTTACTCTATTATTTAATTCCTATAAAACTAGTTTACTTCTAGGAATATGGTTCATTAAATAGTCCTCTTCTAACAATTTGGCATTTGTCATAACAATTACCTTCTTTTCTTTGGGACAATAAAACAAACCGCCTTTAGTTCCTTTTGGATATCCAATAAAAATGAATACTTCTGTCCTTGATTCCAATTTATCCGCTTTCCCTTTCAGCACATGTGATGGACAACCCCAAACCCGAATGTGCCGTAAACTTGGCTTCCGCCCAGTCCACAATTCTACTGGAGTTGAAGGTACTGACTTTGAAGGAACCAAATTTAGAATGTAATTTGCTGTTTCTAAAGCATATCCCCAAAAGGAAGAAGGCAAATCGGAATAACTTAACATTGATCTAACCATTTCCATAAGGGTCCTATTTCTTCTTTCTGCCACACCATTTTGTTGTGGTGTTCCTGGGGCAGATAATTGTGATGTAATTCCACTATCTGATAAGTATCTTATGAACTCCGTAGAAAGGTATTCACCACCACGATCAGATCACAATGTTTGATATATTTATCATGTCGTTTCTCTGTTTCCGTCTTAAATTCTTTGAATTTCTCAAAGCATTCAGACTTACGTCGCAACAGATAAATATATCCATATTTTGAGTAATCATCTGTAAAAGTCACAAAATACTCAAAACCACCTCTTGCTTGTATATTCATAGGGCCACACAAATCAGAATGAATTAGTTCTAGCTTATCGCTGGCTCTATTTCCTTTTGAGGGAAAATGTCTCTTGGTCATTTTACCTTCTAAACAGGATTCGCATGTTGGTAGTGACTCCACTTTCAATGAACTCAAAGGTCCATCAGAGACCAATCTCGAAATCCTATTTAGATTTATATGACCTAGACGTAAGTGCCACAAATAAGTTTGACTCAATTCAGAAATACGTTTTTTTTTATGTGGCAGATTAATGTTATTCAATTCTTTTGGTTGTTGTAACACAAGAGGAGAGATATAAAGAATAAAAAGGTCATGTACTCTAGCAGCAGTGTAGATAAATCGTTTATTAAACTTAATAACAACAGAGTTATTAGCAAAATAAACATTATAACCAGCATCCATTATTTTCGAAACAGAAATTAAATTCCTTCTAATGGAAGGTACATAGAGAACATCTTTTAGATCTAAAACTCTATTACTACTAAACGAAACTCTAATATTTCCTAAAGCTAAAGCTGGTGCTGGATCGCCATTGGCTTGAAAAACGCAAACTTCATTCTCACTTAGCCGCCGCGTTTCCTGAAACCCTTGCAAAGTAGTGCAGATATGATTAGTGGATCCCGAATCTACACACCAAAACATGGTAGAAACAGCCGCTAAACAAGTTTCAACGACATTTAAATTCAAATTACCTTGCTTATTCAACTTTGCCAGATAGGCAGGGCATTGCTTCTTGTGATGCCTAGGTTGCTTGCAATGATAGCACTTGCTTTTGGGCTTTTTCACACCAGCCGCACCACCAGGTGCCAAAACCTTTTGAGCCTTCTTATTTTTCTTATTGCCTTTCGACTTAGAAACTGAAGATTTCTCAACATTGAGTGCCACAACTGGAGCTTGTTGTTTGATAATAGATTCTGCCGCTTGCAGCTCATTTAACAATTTCGCTAGTGACAAATCCATTTTGTTCATATTATAGTTCAAGCGAAATTATTGAAAACTGTCAGGCAGAGTCTGTAGGACCATCTTAACTTGAGATTCCATATCAATCAAGGCTCCAAGGACCTCCAGTTCATTCAGAAGACTCATCATCTTCAGAACATGGTCCCTGACCGATGATCCTTCAGCCATCTTGGTGTTCGAAAGAGCTTTCATGGCAGTCTGCTTTGCTGCACGATTTTGCTCACTGAACATCTCTTTGAGACTTTCAAGCATGTCGTAAGCAGACCCCATAGACTGATGTTGATGTTGCAAAACATTCGCCATAGAGGCAAGAATGTAACATCGCGCCATCTCATCAGCCTTAACCCATTTGTCATAGGCCTTAACCTGATCATCAGTAGCATTTTCAGGTTTTTCTGGGCATCCCTTAGTGATTACAAATTTATAACCTTCAGCAGTTAGGACAATATCAAGGTTTCTTTTTCGGTCAACATAATTCGGTCCTTCTAACTTGTTTTGGTTCAGAATTGAGGTAAGTGGGTTGAATGAAGACATGGTTAATCTGAGAGATATTTACATTAAATAGATCATTAGTTATGTATTTAGAATAATTAAATTCAAAAACAACACATTACACATATAACCATGCTCATTGAACAGTTAGATTCGTTAGGGAAACTTAACTATTCATGCAAAATATATGAGTGATGTAAGATATTAACCCCATAAATTTAAACAGGACCAACTCAGATGGAGAGTAAACTGTTAATTTAAGATAGGTGAATATCACTTTTATAAACTCTAGTTTCATTGAATCAACATGTAACTCAGTTGGAGAGTTAATACAAGTAATCAAATAACTAGAGGCAAAACTACAGTAATCATCTATAATGAATTTATCCGATGGGGAAAAAGACCTATGTCAACATATAAATTCATTATATAACTCTAAAACATGATTGTAAACAATGGGAATCGAACCCTACCATCACATATTTCTTTTAAAATTTCTTTTTATTAAAAATTTTTCCAGAAGATATTAAAATAGCCAAAACCCCATCTAAACGACCCCGGATGCCCAAAAAAGGACGTACATCATCAGTAAGCTGATGAGTTGTTTAAGTTGGGCCGTTTCCGATGAACCTACCAAATTTGAGGTCAATCGGAGTTCGACACAATTTCGGAATTCTAAAAGCATGACCTATTTGTAGAATTCTGTTTTTGGCGATTTTGAGTATTTTTATTATTTTGACTTGTTCAAATCACATAATATACTCTTGTATGTTAAAACATGATTTCAGAACTCAAAATAATAATAATAATATTATTATAATAATAATAAAAACACGTTTAGACAGAATTTAAAAAAAAACAGTATATTTTTCATTGTTAAAAGAAAACGCCATTGTTCATAATTCTGTATATTAATCATAATTACAGAACAAATATCATACAAAACAGTCAAGTTTTTATTAATATAACACTCTCTGATTATGGACAACATGCTACTCAAACAGATTTAATTCACTGTTTATGCATATATTTATTAACTCATAATTACATAATTAATAGCATTCAAGAAACAGTCATGTTTTTATAAAAAAATAAATTGATATTCATCAAAAACGTAATTAAACAGACTGCCATTAAATATAACATCACTGTTTATGATGTGTATATTAATTCATAATTTTAGAATTAAGATACTAATAAAAAAATGTTTTTGAGATAGAATAATCATACCAAACATGTATCATTGAACAACAGGTTTTAATATTACTCTATTCATGTTGTATTACATTATCTAGTTAGATGTAAGACGGCGTCTGATACCAATTGTTGGAACATGCGCAGCGGAAGCAAGCAAAACAAACCAGGCATCTAATACATGTAAACTAGACAATGCTATAATCACAAGATTAGAAACACTAACCTCTTGAAATCGTTGCACAAAGCTTCCAAACAGCAAGAATCCAGGACTGCAGTCTTCTGCTATATGCCTAATAAAACCTTGGACGTTTTTGCTTTTGGGTGGGAAAAAACAATACAACTCTGAAAGTAAGTAATTAGATGAAATTCGTCCTCCTTATGTAGAGTTATTTTTGGCCGAAAATTATCTTATAAAAACGTGTAGGATTCTACTTGCACAAGTAGAATCCTACTCTAACTCTAACGGATGACTTTTCTCCCAAGTCTTATCCAGGTTTTTACTAGGTATAGCAGGGACCACAGAAATAATCAGAGGCTACCAATTATAGCATTAATTCGAAATTAGCATGAATTAATTCTTACTACAATTAATTGTAATTTATTCCACTAAAAAACAGCAATTGAACTCCTCAATTTGAATTTCGAAAATTCAATAACACTTATTTTAACTCCTCATGTTAAGATCTCAAATACCGGTTAATTAAATTAAATCACTGAAAATTTAATTTAATCAACTAATTAAATCCTTTACAATTCCGCTTAAACTATTTCATGTGACGGATACAAAATCCACCGGTCGGGTTCTCACATGATAACTTATAAGCTTATATAAAGGGGTATCATCAAACTCAAAACCGAGTCATGGATTCTATCAACTAATTATTATTCACAAATGTTATTCGTTATTGTCCAATCTATTAGGCATACACTAACTCTGAATAGATTGATAAATCAAAACAATAAACAAATTACATTTGATCATAATAATTATATCAAGATTAGGAGTATAAGTTCATTTAATGAATTAGAGAAAATATTTTATATATTCAGTACAAAAACATCTTTTCTCTACTTGGTCCGTTCAATATACACTGAGTATACTAGCACAAGAAGTCGGAGTCAAACCACTCCCATAATCAAGACAAATTATACTATAATCTTGTGCTACAATCATCAAGATATTTTGTCCAATAATATCTTTGATTGTGAACAAAATTTATTAATTATGAGAACCAACAATTTAATCTTTTGTGCATGAGCTAAGACTCCATACACTAAATTGTCTACTACATAACTAAAAGGACATACATATAACAAATGATCTATTTAAAATAGTAATTTATTGAATTGAATAAATTAAATATATAATTGTTCCATAAAGAATAAAACTAAATACTATGTCTAAACCGCATGATTAATAGTATATCCCAACATTAACATCCTACTGTTCTTGATTTTTATATTCTAATCATTCTATTTTTCTTGTTATTATCAGCTCCAATAAATGGGTTTTCTTGTTCAACATTTTGGGGGTCAACTGCCAACTCTCGAACCAATCAGGTGAATTTACTACTAGTTACTATTCTATAGAGTATTATTTTTAATTTGATATAGTATCCATGGTTGAAGGATTGATTTGATTTTTTATATATATAATCATCAATAACTACTAAACATATGTAGTTGAGGAGGTATGAAAATAGGGCTGTTAAATATTTTAAGTGCCTTTAAAACTAAGAACTGGTGTAAGGGATTAACAAAGTACTTTTTCTTTCTCCTAATTTGGAAAGCTAGATGTGTTCATGTCTTCTGACCTTTGGATTTATGTGAATAATTTTGCTATTTTGACTTTGAACGAAAAAGGAAAAAACGATGATTACCAACTAAAATTGCAGGTTCTTTGCGGTTTGCTTATTTGATGTTAGGATACAAAGAATAGAGTTGGTAAATTACAGTGAATCCTTGGGACAGTGAATGTGAATTATAATGTTAGGTATTAACATTGCAGACAACATCATCCACTAACATTTTGATAGTGAATGTGTAAATCTATCAAATGAGTTGGGAATAACTGCTCAAAAGTTTCGTTTGCTTCCAAACAAGTGGAAAGAACTCACAAAAAAGGAGAAAGATGCAATACTGATTAGATTCCGTTGTATTTTTTTAGCCTATCATATGTTTATTGTAGGACATTAGTTCGTCATAAATGTGACCAAAAATAGTCTTTGTCGTAGAATTTCCTTATCAATAATATATAATATTTTTTTTGACAATGTCACGACCCAATTTACCCTCCGAACGGTCTCGTGACGGCACCTAGTCTCTACGACTAGGTAAGCATAACATTTGCGGAAAATAAGGCAAAAAAATAATAGAAACAGTAAAGGAGAAGCAATACTATAAAAATTTAGCCGCTCGGCATTTACAGCTTTTACTTTTCCCAATACCTGGAACGTCACCAAGTCACAAACTCTGTACTACTGTAGCTCTATAAAAAGGAGTAAGGAAAACCTGTATCTATATGTATCTCCTATATCTATACGGGAATAGAAGGGGACTCATGAGATTCTGCGAACGTGGCAGAATTACCTCGCGGTCTCCTGATCAACTGCTCGGATACGTCTAACCACGGTTCTGCGTGCTGGCACCTGGATCTGCACATGGGGAAAACATGCGCAGGAAAGGGCTTGAGTACTCCACATTCGGTACTCAGTAAGTGCCAAGCCTAACCCCAGTCAAGTAGTGACGAGGTCAGGTTAAATTTACGAAAATAATAACAGAAAGAGAGCCCTCGGCTCAACACAACACACACACACACACACACACACACACACACACACATATATATATATATATATATATATATATATATATATATATATATATATATATATATTCATAACAAGTATGCAATGCAGTACAAGGGGAAAGCTCCTGGATCTCGGTCTGTAGTCCCAATTTAAATATGCTATGCAGTACAGGGAAAAAGCTCCCGGATCTCAGTCCGTAGCCCCAATTTAAATATGCAATGCAATACATGAGGAAAGCTCCCGGATCTTGGTCCATAGTCCCAATTTAAATATGAAATGCGGAAATATGTCGGGTGCAACTTAATTAAACAGTTCAGGAAAAACAACAGGCAAGAAAAACGTAAAACTACCTAAGCATGGAGCAATTAGTAGTAAATAAGAGAAAATCAAGTAAGGACAGGTAGGCATGCTCAATCTTAAGCTAACTACTCAGATAGGATAGGAAACAGTAATTTAGGAATGAAAATGAGTCATGAAATGGAAGGAAAAACGGAACTTTAGCAACAATGACCCGTGTACGCACTCGTCACCTCACGTACACGGCGTCCACATAGTAAAATCAGTGTAAAGTTCATAAGGGAAATCCCCAACACAGAGTTAGGCAAGCCACTTACCTCAACTGCGCTACTCAACCCGATACCACGCTCTTGCCATGAGTATCTAACTCCGGGTGGACCAAATCTTATAAATTCGATTGTATAATGTAAATAACACTTTAAGAAATCAAAATAGCTAATCAATTCGAAGCTAATACGCGAAATTAGGAAATTTGCCCAAAACGTTCATCGGGCCCACGTCTCGGAATCGAGTAAAAATTACATTTTCCGAACCCCCATTCACTCGCGAGTCTAACCATGTAAGAATCTCTCAAATCGGAGGTCAAACACCCAATCAAAACTCAAAATTTCGGTCTATGAAATCCTCCCAATTTTCCCTCTTTCTACCCAAGATTTTCGAAATTAGAGGTGGAAATTAAGATTAGAATCATGGAAATTGATTTATAATGGTTAGAAATTACTTACCCAAGTTTCATAGGTGCAAATGCCTCCAAAAATCGCCTCTCCCGAGCTCTCAAAATAAAAAATGGTGAAAATAACACAAACCTTCGGAATTGGACTTTTAAAAGACTGCCCAGTCATTTCTACTATGCGATCGCGTTAGGGGCCACGAGACCGCATAGAACAAACGTTGACCCTTTCCTCAGGCCTAAGATCTACTATGCAATCGCTACCTAAGACATGCGATCGCGGAGGCCAAATTCCCAATACACTGCGATCGCGGAGAACATTTTCTGACAGTCTCCATTTAACTCTACGCGATCGCGGAGAACAAATACCTGCTGCTGTAAAACCAGCAAAAGACTTAGGCAACAATATGCCCGTTTGAGCATCTGAAACACACCCGAGGCCCCCGGGACCTCAACCAAAACTACCAACCAACCCTAATACCTCATTAAAACTTAGTCGAGCCTTAAAAACATATCTCATAACATCAAAATCATCAAATATGCATGGATTCAAGCCTAAGAACTTATGAAATTTCTGAAATCCACATCCGATGTCGAAACGTGTCTAAACTTATCCGAATGATCTCAAATTTTGCACACATGTCATAAATGACATTACGGACGTGCTGTCGCTTTCGGAATTCCATTCCGAGCCCGATATCAAAATCTCACCTATCGGCCGAAATCGCCAAAATTCTAACTTTCGTCAATTCAAGCCTAAATCTACAAACGACCTCGAAAACATATTCCGAACCCGCTCCTAACCCCAAAATCACCCAATGGAGCTAACGGAGTCGACAAAATTCGATTCCAGATCCGTCTTCACACAGTTCTAGCTACGGTCCGATTTCTAAAGTTAAAATTCACATTAAAGGACTATGTGTCCAAAATCAATCCGAATTTCACCACTCAACGCTCCGACAAGTTCCAACAACATAAATAGGCATGGAAGAAGCAGTTATTAGGGGATCGGGGCGCTAACTCTCAAAACGACCGACCGGATCGTTGCAGACAATGAATTATCTTTGTATTATTGACAATTGTAATTGTCACTAATTAGGATGATTTATAGTGAAGTATTTGTTTTGTCAGTAAATTAATATTTTTAGTGACGAAATGATAATTCAACTACGTAATTGTAAACCTTATTTATAAGAGCAGAGTTGTCACTAATTTATACAATTGGCGACAAAGTAGTTTTTGTATATAAAAGGTATTCTTTAGTGACGATATTGCAACTGTTCAGCTACGAAATGCATATACTTTTATAGACAATTTATGTCGTCCCTAATTAAACTAAATAGTTAGTGACAAATTAGTTTTGTCGGCATTAATGACCTTTTTAGTGACGAAAATGCATTATCAACTACGAATTTTTGATACTTTTTCTGACGAACAAGTTCATCATAAATTCTATTAATATAGGGACAAAAAATGATTTCGTAGCTAATATAACTTTATTTAGTGACGAGACACAAAGTTGTCTTTGTAAACTATTGGTGACGATGTTTTAAGGACGAAAAAATGACAAAATTTTTTTTGTCACCAAAGACCTTTTGTGACGAAATATAAATCTTAGGTGACAAAATAATTCATCACTAATAATCAATTTTGTTGTGGTGTAAAGACGTTTTTGCTTACAGGTAAAATTCTCATTTTACTATAATTTATATTTTTTAAAGAAATACTCCCTTCTTCCCATTTATGTGATACTCTTTTTTTTTTTAAGTCAATTCCAAGAAAATGACATATTTTTATATTTAATAATAAATCAAATTTAAATTCCTATTTACCCCTAATAAGATGATTTCTAGCCTCACAAATTTTTATGAGTTATTTTAGACCATAAATTAAAAAACTTCTATTATTTCTTATATAAACTCCGTGCTCAAATAATCACCTAAATTGGACCGGAAGGATTATAATATGTAGTAGTAGTAGTACATTTAAAATAATTGACAAGATGACTAACTTTTTATGAGAATATTCAGATACTTAATATCTACGGTGAGAACAGGAAATCCCGTTGGTGGTGAGGGTTTCCCTCAAGTTGACTTCTATTGTGACAAAGTAATTTTTTTCCTTATCCCTTTTATTATATGGTAAAACTAGAAAAATATTTGTTGTAAGAAGAGAGAGAAAAGAAGAGAACAAACGTAAAGTACAATAAAGACAGTCACTGACACCTCAGATAATAATTGAAGTCAAAGATTTAACTCAAATATACGGACAATATAAATAAAGATTTAATTTACAAAATCATGTAGTATAATCCTGATGGTAGTGTGTAACTTAGAGTAAATGATAAGTAACATGTTATAAGCAAATCTCTATAGTAATAATTATAATTTGATAAAAATAGTATTCTAACCTACCAAATAAGGAATACGGGTAAGGCATACACATACATTATTTTTTCTCAGATCTTACATGTGAGAATATACTGGATATATTATTGTGTTGTTGTTGTTACGATACCATTGATATATAGAGTTATTTGCACTTACTTTACTCTCTCGATGCATAAAACTTAAACTTGTAATTTATGAATTACTTGATGGTGTAAATATTTGTCAGACCGTTAGGGCACGCGATCATCTTCTAAAAAAATACCTTAATTAACAGATGCTTAAAAATAACGAACTGAACAAATTTCTAAGCATAGCAGATGCTGCAGCCAGCCTTTGTCTTTTTGGATTCTTTTTCACTAGATAAAATTTCCGACATGATCCTCGCCAATTACGGATATTTTGACTTTCCGTTATTTGACTCGGTAAACTTTCCTCGGTCTCGCTCAATCGCTATTTCGCTCGGTCGCGATCTTGACCGATCTCGATCGACTGGGTCACGAGCTCGGGAATCTAACTTCGCACCATGGCTCGATTGTTGGGGGTTTTAAGCTATTAATGCTTAAAATAGGGTGAATGGGAAATGGAGGGAAAAATAAAATATTTGAGTTTCCCTCCTTGACTGTCCCATATGGGAATATGAAAAGGTTTTTGATAGGTATATAAACAATTGATCTTCTTCTAGCTCATAAAGAGATTAGACGAAGGCAAGCCTCGCACTGTCGTCGTCGACGCTCGCTCGGCTTCGGCTTCGGATCGATTGATTAATTTTTGGACCAAATTTATTTGTTAACAGTAAATATTAATAGAAATGTAATTAAATATTTGTTTTAATAACAAAATATCAATATTAAAACAAATATTAATATTAAATCCAATTCAGTTATCCAATTTTCAGTTTTTTGTTTTTGTAACAGAAAATTAACTACCCTCTTCAATTTCCCCTCTTTATTGTTGAGTAAATAGCCATTTATGTTATGGCATTTATTCTATGGCCGTTTTGCAAAAACAGCCATTCTGAAGAGGTTCACCTCTTCAGATTTCAGCCCAAATTTGGCTATAAATACAAGTCCATTCTCTCAGATTTTCGATACGAATTTATGAGTTCTCCTCCTTTCTTCTACATATTTTAACTTCAAATAAAGCAACAGTAAGTGTGATTTGCTACCGAACTTTGTGTTCGTTGAAACACTGGGGTTTGAAGTACCACTACACCAGTGTGTAATTCGTTCTATCCTGGGAGAAAATAATCCATAACCTTGGGTACTAGGAGGGGATTAAATTTCTTAAGAAAACACTGTGAATTAAGTGGGCTCGAATTGGTTTTTATTTCGTTTACATTTCTGTTTGAATATTATTTTATTATCTCCAGAATTATTTTACAAATAAAGTTTACTAACAAGCTTAAGGAATTTAAAATATTTTATGTATTTGTGTTATACTCACTATTTCTGGAGAGTAAAACCTTTGTGGTTTTCTACTCTATTGGAGATTAAAATCTACATGATTTTAACGTTTGTGTCATACTTTTACAGAAATGACGAATGACAACGGACTGCCAATGCCTCAACGAGCCGAACAACACCGGCAGCATTGGCACAGGCGGAGAAACTCGAAAAAAATTTCGGGATTGATTTCAAGCGCTGGCAACAAATGATATTACTTGACTACTCTAAGTCTCCAGAAGTTCATCAAGGAAGATGTTCCTATGTTGTCCGATGAAACTCCAGAGATTGAACGCTTTCTCGTGATTGATGCGTGGAAGCATTCAGATTTTTTGTGCAAGAATTATATTCTTAGCGGACTGGAGGATGCTTTGTATAACGTCTATAGTGGCGTGGAGACGTCAAAAGAACTATGGATTGCGCTTGAAAAGAAATACAAAACTGAAGATGCCGGTTTGAAAAAGTTTGTTGCTGCAAAGTTTTTGGACTACAAAATGGTAGATAGCAAGTGTTATTACCCAAGTCCAGGAATTACAAGTGATTATTCATGATCTCTTTGCCGAAGGTATAAGTAAAATTAATACTAATGTTGGTAGTATTAATTTTATTATGTTTATTAATTTAATACATAAATTAGTAAAATAAAAAAGAATTAAACATCATGTCTCAAGCAAATAAGTAAAAAGTTTTAACGTTAACTGAGTATAAACAAATATGCATATAAGACTCCTAAATATTTAGAGTAACAAATCTTCATCATCAGTTTCGGGTTCTGATTCGATGTCTTCAATAATATCATCATCTAAGGTAAAATCAGTGCTGATAACATCAAGATCATTTCTTCTCCAATATATAAAGTCTTCATCTTCCTCAAATGTACATGAGAAAACTTGAGGAAACAATTGAGTGGAAGAACATGAATTAGCAATTTCAACAGGTATTCTTTTTTCTTTCATTGATCTTTATCAATTCTTTCAAAATTTTACTTGAAGTATATTTATGTAATCTTTAAATGTAGGTCATAATGTTGTGAAAAGAAAAACCATATGGCCAACTGATGTGCCGGAGAATTTCGGCGCATTTAATACCAAATTGCTTAGATTTTAGCTTGTTCTAAGTGCATTTATCTTTTATACTCATGAAAATTTGATGCTTTGCAGTGCATGAGGCTTGAAAACTCAAGAACATGTAAAAGAAGTCAAAAAGCCAAAAAAGACAAGAAAAAGGCAAAGTGTGGTCGCAGAAGTGAACATGCGGATCGCATATTCAACATGCGAACCGCAGAATCGTCAAGGGAATCGCAAAGCTCAACAGCCTGTTAAGCCAATTTCTCGGGCAAGAATGCGATCCATTATGCGATCGCATAATGGATTTGCGAGCAACACAGCGAACCGCAAAGCTCCTATGCTGAAAGCTGAGAAAAAACCTGCGATGCAAATATGCGGTCGCATAACATCAATGTGAACCGCATATCAAGAATGCGATGAGTACCTGGAAGCTAGGGTTTTGAATCTGTGATGGGTCTGTGAAGAATGTGAACCGCATTCCTGTTATGCGACAGGAATGCGGTCGCATAGTTGACCTGGAAGGGCAGTTTTCTCCGTTTTTCACCCCGAGTTTTAGCCCACTATAAATAGATTTATTGGGGTTTTGTGGGTCATTCTTGTCTAGTTTTTGAGCTACAATACACTCATTGAATATTCCTCTCTTTTGGAAGATTTAGAAGTGAAGATTCTTGTATTTTGTAAGCTTCATGACATTTATTACTCTTATATTTTTGTCTTTAAGCATGAGTAGCTAGTTTTAAATACTAAGGTTGTGGACCCTAAATGGGTGTTATGTTATTGGGTATTTAACATTGAATATATATATATATAATGGTTGGTTGATATTTATTTACTTCTCACTTTTTATTTATTGTTGGTGGTTGCAAACATTAACAAGTGTCATTAATTCTTTCTTTGCTTGGAAAAGTGAGTTAGGATTGGTAGGAGTAAATATCAAAGACTCAATGCTTTAAACCTTGTTTAATAGAATCGCTTAGGAATAAGTGAGTTTTATTTGGCATTAATTGATTAGCCTTCATTGCAACTCTTTTATATTTGGGAAAATCATAAAGAGGAAATACTACCCAACTATTGGAAAATATTGGGTAGTCGTTTAGAAATCATTTGCATATCTAAAGGACCTTCCATTAGAAATATTATCATATTAATACCTATTAGCATTACACTTCATTGAAGGGGACACAACCTTGGTTTAGTTAATCATGTTAATTACAACTTGAATTAATCATACTTGTCATTATTGCAATTAAATTATTACACAAGCAATTCCCATATTCTTGTTTCATTAACGGAATAGAGATACGATTTAAGTTGAGATTCACATTACCAAAATAATCTTTTCACGCCTATTCCCTTTGGGATTCTACCCCAACCTTGTTGGGTTATTATATTTGACTTCGACCGCTTTACACTATTTTTAAGGTGTAATTTGAGCGTATCAAATTTTGGCGCCGTTGCCAGGGAATACGGTTTTGAAATTACTAGATAGTGTGTACTTTACTTTATATCTTTTTCTATTCCATCACACATTGCTCGTTTTGTTTGGTGTACTAGGTCGAAATGGACAATGTTTATGATGAAGAGGAGAACCCTTTCGCCGACATCGAAGAATACATTGACGACACCAATGCTATCCTCCCTCCGGTGGTTGGTGCATCTACATTCAAAGTGGATCATGGGATGATTCTAAAGCTAAAGGCGGAAGTATTGTTCCATTACTCAACGGATGATGATACTACGCAACACCTAAGGAACTTCTTGGGTGTATGCGCCATGCACAAACAAACCAATGGTGACGGATGCCGCTTTGAGGTTGCGGGTGTTCAAGTACTCGTTGGCGGGAGAAGCGAAAAAATGGCTTCAAAACTTACCTCCTCAATCTATCACAACATGGCATGAGCTTGTCCGAGCTTTCTTAGCAAAGTGGTTCCCAGATAGCAAAAAGTCAGAGCTCATAGATAAAATATTTTTCTTCAAGCAATTGCCAGGGGAACACTTATACGAGGCATGGGACCCGTTCAAGCTATACCTAGTGAGATCACCAAATTATGGGTTCCCAGACCATATTTTGATGGATAAGTTATATATGGGTTTGGACCCACTATCCCATTCCATTGCTAAAAATGTCGCAGATGGGTCCTTCATGGACAAGTCATTCGTTAGGATTACTCAAATTCTAGACAAAATGGCAAAGCATAATCAAGCATGGCATTCGGAGGATACTAGCGGTGGAATCTCCTATGGTACTCCCTCTCTTACCAACCTGCTTAAAGATAATCAAGAGAGAGACCAGTTGATTGCCGGTCTTGCTACCAACATTGATGGGCTAACAAAGATGTTCACTGAGAGTCAAACAAAAAGGGTAAATATGGTAGAAGACATGCAATCAATGGGGAATCAAGATTGTGAAGAAGACAATTATGTCCAAAACTCTCAAGGTGTTTACTGCCAACAAAATAATTAGAGGCCAAATCCGCAAGGACAAGGCCAACAAAATTGGCGAAATGATCAAAGTGGTCAAGGATCTTGTAACAACAACAACAATTATGCCAATATAAGTTCCAACCCTTATGTTCCGCCAAGAGGGAAATATTCCAACTCTCCACAATTCAAGGAGGGTCCGTCAAATGAGTCCAAAATGGAAGGGATGCTAGAGAGAATTTTGCAATATCAAGAGCGAAATGATGCAATAATGAAAAATATGTTTGAGGTAGTGGGATCACACACCGCCTCCATTCAAAAGCTTGAGATGCAAATGAGAGATCTATCAAGAGAACAAAATCCCAAGCTAAACGGCTCTCTTCCTAGTGAAACGGTGGTCAACCCAAAAGGTGGTGCAAGTGGACCATCTTCTCATTGCATGGCCATCACAACTAGAAGCAGTAAGGTGCTCCAAGATGAAAGTGAGCAGGTGGTTGATGTAGAAAATCTTGATCAAGAAGTGGAAACACAAGTTGAGTTGCCGGATGTTGTTGAAATTGAGAAGCCCTCCTATGAGGTAAAGATCCAAGAAGCAAAGCAAGGAGAGGGTAAGGAAAAAGTGAAGGAGACCCCAAAAGCACCTCCACCAATTCCTCGACCCACTCCTCCATTCCCTCAAAGGCTTGCACGAAGGGTGGACGATGGCAGGTTTTAAAGTTCTATGACATCTTGAAACAATTGTCGGTAAACATCCCATTCTTGGAGGCCTTCCAAGAAATGTCGGGGTTTGCCAAATACTTGAAAGATTTGATGACCAAGAAGAGAACTACAAAGAATTAAGTGGAGAACTTGACTCATCGGGTAAGTTCGATAATTGCTACAACGACCGTTGAAAAAAAGAGAGACCCGAGATCATTCACTATCCCATGTACCATCGGGTCGAGAGACTTTGCTAGAGCACTTTGTGATAACGGAGCTAGTATAAATTGGATGCCCCTTGCTATCTACAAGCAAGCGGGATTGGGGTTGCCAAGGCCAACTAGCATGAGATTGCAAATGGCCGACCGATCAATTTAAAAACCCGTGGGCATTGTTGATGATGTCTTGGTAAAGGTGGGGAAGTTCCTTCTCCCGGCCGATTTTGTCATCTTGGATTGTGTGGTAGACAAATAGATTCCTATCATTTTAGGAAGACCATTCCTTGCGATTGGAAGAGCTTTAATGGACTCAGAACGACATGAAATCAAGTTTCGGTTGAATGGTGAGGAAGTCACCTTCCAAGCGAGCAAGGGTTTGAAATTGCCAAGTGCATACGAGGGAATCTCGATCATTGATGTAGTTGATGAGGTTGAAGATGCTATTGATATGAATATGGAAGAAGAATGCCTCGGCGAGGCTTTGGCGGCAATCTTGGTGAACTTTGATGGTGAAGATATTGAGGGGTATGTTGAAATAGTGAATGCATTGGAAGGGCGTGGATCTTACACATATGTACCAAAGAAGCTTTCTATTGGCTTCGAGAATCGAGCTACCCCTCCCGCAAAACCTTCAATCATTGAGCCACCACAAATTGAGCTCAAACCACTTCCATCACACTTAAGGTACAAATTTCTCGGCTCTAATAACACTTTACCGGTAATCGTGTCTTCTCTGTTGAATGATGTGCATGTTGATGAATTGTTGAATGTCTTGCGGGAGAAACGACAAGCACTTGGATGGACAATAGCGGAAATCCAAGGACTCCCCGCCGGGATATGTGAGCATAAAATTCAATTAGAAGAAGGGAGCAATCCAAGTTTGGAACATCAAAGAAGATTAAATCCTTCAATGCAAGAAGTGGTCAAGAAGGAAATAATCAAATGGTTGGATGTCGGGGTATTCTACCCCATTGAGGATAGTCCATGGGTGAGTCCGGTACAATGTGTACCAAAGAAAGGGGGCATGACGGTGATTCACAACGACAAGAATGAGTTTATCCCCACTCGGACGGTCACCGGATTGAGAGTATGCATGGACTACCGGAAGCTCAACAATGCCACTTGCAAGGATCATTTCCCTATGCCTTTTATTGATCAAATGCTTGATCGGCTAGCGGGAAGATCCTTCTATTGCTTCCTTGATGGGTATTCCGACTACAATCAAATCAATATAGCCTTGGAGGATCAAGAGAAGACCACATTCACTTGCCCCTATGGGACCTTTGCCTTTAGTCGGATGCCCTTTGGTTGTGCAACGCTCCGGCTACTTTTCAACAATGCATGATGTCCATTTTCTTCGACATGGTGGAAGACTTCCTAGAAGTTTTCATGGATGATTTTTCGGTGGTCGGTGACTCCTTCGAGCATTGTCTTGAAAACCTTAGACAAGTGCTTAAAAGATGTGAGGAGACCAACCTCGTGCTTAATTGGAAAAAATGCCACTTCATGGTTGACGAGGGCATTGTCTTGGGGCATAAAATTTCAAAAAGTGGCATTGAAGTCGATCGGGAAAATATTGAGATCATTTCCAAACTCCCTCCACCAACATCAGTAAAGGGTATTCGAAGCTTTCTTGGGCATGCCAGATTCTATCGGCGCTTTATCAAGGACTTTTCAAAAATTGCAAATCCTATGTGCAAGCTCCTTGAGAAAGATGCCAAGTTTTTGTTTGATGAGAAGCGTCTCAAGGCATTCGAGGAGCTCAAGGAGAAGCTCACCACGGCACCCATTATTGTCACACCGGATTGGTCTCTTCCATTCGAGCTCATGTGTGACGCCAGTGGTGCAGCAATTGGAGCTGTTTTGGGTCAACGACACAACAAAGTTCTTCATCCGATTTATTATGCAAGAAAGACACTCAATAGTGCACAAATGAACTATACGGTGACGGAGCAAGAGCTTCTTGCTATTGTGTATGCTTTTGAGAAGTTCCGAGCTTATTTGTTGGGATCTATGGTGGTGGTCTACACCGACCATGCCGCTCTTCGAAGAAAGATGCCAAGCCAAGACTAATCCAGTGGGTCCTCTTGTTACAAGAATTTGATTTCAAAGTCAAGGACCGAAAGGGCACCGAGAACCAAGTGGCGGACCATCTCTCTAGACTTGAAGAAGACGGGCGACCAAAGGATTATCTTGATATCAATGATGCCTTTCCTAATGAGCATATCTTGGCATTATCTTCTTCAACCACTTATTGGTACGCCGACATTGCCAACTACTTGGTTAGTGACCTAATCCCGGATGATCTCGAAGCATACCAAAATAAGAAGTTCTTAAGAGAGTGTCGGCAATATTATTGGGAGGAGCCATTCTTGTTCTGTATCTGTGCGGACAACATTATTAGAAGGTGTGTTCTAGAGGAAGAAATGATTCAAATTCTGAAGGCCTTCCATGACTCACATGTTGGTGGTCATCACGAAGGTAATCAGACGGCGGCAAAAGTGCTTGAATGTGGTTATTATTGGTCGTCCATATATCATGATGCCAACCAAATGGTCAAATCTTGTGATAAATGTCAGAGGCAGGGATCAATCTCCAAGAGGCACGAAATGCCTATGCACTTTGTTTTGGAGGTTGAAATATTTGATGTGTGGGGCATTGACTTTATGGGCCCCTTTGTGAGCTCCTATGGTGTGAAGTATATTCTGGTGGCTGTGGAGTACGTGTCCAAATGGGTAGAAGCTATTGCCTTTCCAAACAATGAGTTAAGGAGTGTGACTCCGTTCTTAAAGAAAAACATCTTCACGCGGTTTGGCACTCCTAGATCCATTCTTAGTGATAGTGGGTGTCATTTCTGCAACAAGGCTTTCACTAGGCTGTTAGAGAAATACGGTGTCAAGCATAAGGTGGAAACACCTTATCATCCCCAATCAAGTGGCCAGGTAGAAGTCTCCAACCGGGAGATCAAGAACATTCTAGCAAAGACAATCAATGCAAACAGGACCGACTGGTCAAGGAAGCTGAATGATGCATTGTGGGCATACCGCACTGAATACAAGACTCCTATTGGTACTTCTCCCTCCGGTTAGTCTTCGGTAAAGCTTGTCATCTACCTGTGAAACTATAGCATAAAGCCATGTGGGCTCTGAAGAAGTTGAATTTGGACTGGACTGAAGTTGCAAACCTGAGACTGACTCAACTCAACGAAATGGAAGAATTCCATTTCCATGATTATGAAAGTGCAACTATGTATAACAAAAGAATGAAATTTGTCCATGACAAAAAGATTTTGAAAAGGGAGTTCCAGTCCGGTGACTTGGTGTTGCTCTTCAGCTCGCTCAAATTATTTCCGGGCAAGCTCAAATCAAAATGGTCCGGTCCATTCAAAGTGGTAGATGTGTCCCCATTGGGTGCCGTGGAATTAACATCTAAGGATGGGCTCCGCACTTTCAAAGTAAATGACCAGTGCATCAAGCATTATTTGGGCACTGATGGAGAAAGACATGTGGTGGAGAAATTGGCTCTTCAAGATGGTCCTTGCCCGACCGATGAATGAATTCAAAAGAATGCCAACTTCGTCGTGCCGCGACGTTAAATCAAGCGCTTCATGGGAGGCAACCCATGTGTGGTAACACCCTTTTTGTCCTGTAAATTTCAACTCTTGTTAATTTTATTTAATTGAGCAACTTAAAGTGTGTTCTAGAGTGCAGGTGGTTCAAAATTTCACAAAACAGGGTAAAATTGCGAGTAAAAGGGAAGCTAAGAAAGAATGTCCAGTTTGCGACACAAATGCGATCACATTTTCACTATGCGGACCGCATTGTTATCGCAAACCTGGACAGTGAGTTTGTCACTTTTGGATGGCTGGAATGTGGTGCCGAGGTGCACTATGCGAACCGCACTTCAGTTATGTGATCGCATAGTGCATCGCATTGTGAACCTTGGGTAACCTTAGTACTACACCACCGCATAACTAGTATGCGGTCGCATACCAGGTTATGCGGCCACTTTCCCATCGCAATATGCCCAGGTAAGTCCCCTACCCTTTTAGCATATCTAATCACCTACACTCTCACTCACCGCACATTCTCACTAACACAAAAACAAAACAAAACTACAAAAAAAAAAAACAATTGTGAATTCATATTTCATCATCCTCTGGTACGTCTACCTCTTCTAATTTCAAAAGGCCTTAGCAAAGACGTCTTTGTGGATTCATCATTCAATTGTGAATTCATATTTCATCATCCTCTGGTACGTCTACCTCTTCTACTCTCCATTTCTCGTAATTTTATTTTAGGATAGGTTAAATTTCAGTGTTTTTTGTTTTTGGTTTTGATTGTTGTGATCTGATCCCATTCTTTCTAGTGTATATATGCTTATGGTGGGGAGGAGGGGGGGTATATCCTAATAAACCTGTTAAAAATTGTTTGGGGATCATGAAATTAGGGTAGCCATTGTTAGGGTTAGTGAATCTCTGAGAACGGCGACTTATGCGGTCCACATACTCATTGTGCGGTCCGAATTCGCGTCGCATTTAAAACCCTAGGTCAGGTGAGGAAGATGCTTCAATGCGATGGTTATGCGATCGCATAGTTGATATGCGGACCGCAAACCCGTCGCATACTTACACATTTTAATACCCCAGTTCAGCTTAATGTGTGCAGCAGATCTGCGATCGCAAACCCACTTTTGCGGTAGGTTATGCGATCGCATTGTGTGACGATATTTTTGGGCGTTGAATCTGCGTTGACTATGCTAACCGCATAATGGATATGAGATCGCATATGTCATCGCATTTTTCACTCTTTTAAGCAGATGGTAACTTTGCGAGAAGTTTGCGGTCCGCATAGTGGTTATGCGATCGTATAACCTGTCGCATAGTGGATTTTCCCAGTTCAATTTTTGCTAAATGTCTGCTACACCACTCACACATCTTTTCTTTGCAGATATGCCTCACAAACATATACCTTCAACCAATAAAAGGGCTTCCTCAAGCCGTCAAGCACCTCCGGCAAAACGTTCTGGTCAAGCAAAACCCCCATCCATTGATGAACGTCACTCCCAGTGTGAAGAGGAGGAGACTTTGCCGTAGGTTGATCTATATAAAGCGGTGCTTGAAAAGCGAAAAATATTGGTTGAAAAACAATTGAGTCTGAATGGCCTCCAGGAACAATACCCTCACATTCTAGCGAACATCAAAGCTAGAAAGTGGGAGCGTTTCACTTCGTTGCCCGAGGAATTTAATGAAATAATGGTGCGGGAGTTCTATGCATCCTATGGGGCCTCCAGAACAGCGAAAAAAAATATTCTGCGACACTGTCCTAGTTCGGGGGAAGGAGGTCTACTGTGATAGCGCGACAATTCATAAGCATTATTTCTCAACCACGTGCCCTAGTACAACAGAGTATGAGACCAAATTGGCCAATAGAGATGGTGAGCGAGCATGGGTTGCATCGGTGATTGCCAAGGGTACCCCAGCCTGGATTGACCCTAAACACAAAATATACAAGGAGGATCTTACACGAGAGGGTCGATTTTGGCTCAGTTTTGTCACCTCCTGCTTGATCCCAACCCGGAATGAAACAGACATAAGCATTGAGAAAGCTATTCGCATTGCTTGCATTATGACCGGGATCATGATCGATGTGGGTGATATCATTTCCAAGGAGATAGGGGTCCGGGCGTGGCAGAAAGCCACATCATTTCCTTTCCCATGCTTGATCACAGCCCGCTGTCAGGCTGCGGATGTTCCTACATTGCCACATTCTGTCAAGATGAAAAAAGCGGAGAAATATATCTACATCACACGCATTGGTGATGCGGTGACAAAGGTAGCTGTTGTTCCTCCGGAGATTCAGATTCAGATTCCCACCGAGACAGACATCTCCGACTCCCAGACTCCTATTGCACCTCAGACCGCAGAGGCATCCACTGCTGCTCCACAGCCTACCCCTGAGGCCAGTGCTCAGCCACCTGCTTCACTGCCAGTCCTTTCGAGGCTTGGTCTCCTAGCTCATCACACCAATGCTAAGGTAGACAAGGTTCTGAAGGACCTCCCTTTACTTATCAGGCAGGCCCTGACCCCCTTTCAGTCATCAGTGACAGCAACCTGCTTTCTCTTATCTTGGGGGCCTTCATCATCAGCAGCCAAGTCTTCCTCATCAGTCGGGGCGTCCTGAGCTGTCATCAGTGTAGAGAAATCAACCGGCCCAGTTCCACTAGCAGTCATTGACCCCTCTGACACCCAGCAGGCCACTGACTCCCATAGCGCTTAGTGCGCCCCAGGGAGCCCCTAACTCTGTTTTGCATTTCTTATGCATTGGGGACAATGCATGCTTTTTAGTTGGGGGTTGAAGGGTAGCCTTGTATGAGTATCTTTTGTGACAACTTGTGTGATCATCGAACTATTGTACTTGTTTCCTTTTTTTGTTATATGTGATCTCCAAGTTGTCGGTAAATTATTGTATATACTTTTGTGTGATATTAGTGTATTGAAGAATATTTCTCTCCAACTCTTGTAGATACCTGTTTCATTGTTATCTTTAACTCTTGTTCATCTTTGTATTAAAAAAACAAGTAGATAGTTGTATGCATGTTCATCCCTAGTGATTAGCAATGAATCCCCCTTGGTTTTTCTTTGCCGGATTCTTTTCCAAGGGTGTAATAGTAGAACCATGGCAGTAGGATGAAATGTATTGACTGGTTTGGTGTAAGTGTCTAGTCTCAAGCATGTGTGTTCGTAAATAACCTATACCCTTCCGTTATAAAATTAAAAAAAGTATCTTGTGTTGAAAAGGCAATCAAGTGTGTGAACTTGAGGCTCGCTTTCTGACTCTATGCGTGCTTAGAATTATACATGTAAATATGATGAAAGCTTCGAGTTGTCAAGTGTTTACTCGTGAGCTAAAACTATGTTGAGCCAAACAGTCATGTGCCGTGTGTGTTAGATTTTGTATCAATAATTCTTGTGTTTACTTCTGTCATCTAGAACTTGCCCAGTTGTTTTTTCGATGCTAATAATAAGTACATTTAGTTGGAGAAATGGACTTAGGCATTCTTTGTGATGTTGGAAAACCCAGTGAGCCTTTCAAGCTACCAATGTATTCATGATTATCACTAGTTACCCATTTGAGCCTTTAGCCTTTTTGTTGGACACCTCATTACAAACCTTTCCCGTGTTGTAAAATAATTCCCTCTTTTGAACTCGTCCCTCCTTGAACAGTGAGAATGAGGTTAAAAGCCTAAGTTGGGGGTGGGGTGTCAAAGTGGAAGTTGTTAAGGTTGTACATTGAGTGTAAGAACTTGTACCTCAAAATAGTCGCATGAGATTATTCAAGCTCCAAAAGAAAAAGAAAAGAAAAGAAAAGAAAAGAAATATCTGTATATATATAAATAGGGAGCTTTGAAGAAAAATATATATATTAAAAAAAGGGGGACTAGAGAGGTATGTCAGGTGCTTCAAGTTGGTAACTAAGAGCCAATAAGGGCTATGGGGTTTGAAAAGAGACACGGGGCATTGAAAGAGAAAGATGTGAGTAGTGTTCAAGGAGGGTGTAGTCACTTGTACCCAAATGATTATCCAACCCTTCCCTAAGCCTACATTACAAGCTTAAAAAATCCTTATGGGATCTCCAACCGAATGTTCTTAAATAGGCACCGAATCAAAATAAGGGCAAGCCTATGGTATGATGTGTTGTAACACTAGAAACTCTTTGTGAGAGTGAGTGTCTTTGTAAATATGTCCCTTTTTGCTGTCATTGTAAATATTGAGAGTTGGGACCTTCTTTCTAGTAAGGGCACATAAACTGTGAAGTCTGACAGAAGTTGAGTTCTTGAAGTCGGATGCTAATGCACTCAGTTGAGAGTAACATTTTGTCAAATCGGTCGATGTTCAAAGTTCATAAGTTGATTAGTTTCCTTGTATATAAAAATGATTTTTCATAAAGGGTAAATAAACAAAAATACATGCTTGTGGTACTAGCAATTAACACTGTCCTTGGTCATTATAGTTTCCAATCTTGTAGTTGGAGTCTAGGTTAGGATAGAGTCGTTTTTGTTGCTTGAGGACAAGCAAGAAGTTTAAGTTGGGGGTGTTGATGTGCCGGAGAATTTTGGCACATTTAATACCAAATTGGTTTGATTTTAGCTTGTTCTAAGTGCATTTATCTTTTATACTCATGAAATTTTGATGTTTTGCAGTGTGAGGCTTGAAAACTCAAGAACATGTAAAAGAAGTCAAAAAGCCAAAAAAAGACAAGAAAAAGGCAAAGTGCGGTCGCAGAAGTGAACATGCGAATCACATATTCAACATGCGAACCGCAGAATCGTCAAGGGAATCACAAAGCTCAACAGCATGTTAAGCCAATTTCTCGGGCAAGAATGCGATCCATTATGCGATCGCATAATGGATCTGCGAGCCGCACAACGAACCGTTTTACACTATCTTTAAGGTGTAATTTGAGCGTATCACCAACACAATGCGTGAACATAATAAATATACAAGAAAGACAAAATTGGTCGTTCAATTTGATGAAGATCATCAAGCTATTGGTGAGAATGCAACCGATTTCACTTGGTTTTTGGGTCAAGCAATTAGAAGCCGAACTTATTGCCCATTAAAGGTAAATGGTTGGAAAGAAATAGAGCAAGATAAGATCGACCATATGTGGGATATTATATTGGTAATAAAAATAGGAAACTAATAATGTTTATAATTTTCTTTCATTTATGGTAAACTAATATATTTTAATTTTTTATAGGAAAAGTTCAATTTTGATGTCTCCGAGGCAAGAAAATGTGCAATTCTTGGTCATATGAGTGACCTCTACAGAGACTATAGGCAAAAGTTGAAAAATAAGTATTTCGATTCAAAAACAACTTATCAACTTCGCTTACGTAATAAGCCTAAATTTCTCACTGTAGATGAATGGAAATATTTGGTCAACCTTTGGAGCGATTCTGATTTTTAGGTATTTTAATTAATCTATTTGTTCTTTTTAATTATTATATGTTGTAGAAATTAATATTATTAATTATTTCTTTTTCAGAAAAGAAAAAAAAATCATGCAAAACAAGACAAATAGGTCGAAACGTTCCTTGCCTCCATATAGTGGGACCAAAAGTTATGCAAGACTTAGACAAGGAATGGTATGAACAAAATAATAATTTTTTAGAACAAAGTTATAAGAATTATATTCACATATCTTATTCAATTTATGACAATGATTATTATTTTCACAGGAGAAAAAAATGGAAAAGCTCCATCTTGTGTTGAAGTTTTTTTGGAATCTCGCAAGAGAAAAAATGAAAAATAAGTTGATGCTTTCCAACAAGATGTCATTGTAATGTCAATGTGTTCTATTTTATCTTTATCTCCTTTTAGAATATACATTTGATCTTATGTTTAATTAATTAAATTTGTATTATTGATTGTAGGTTCAATTTGACCAATTAAAAGAGCAGCAAAAACAAGGAGAAATTTATTTTAAATGATGATGAAATCTTTGAGAAAGTACTTGGGGTAGAAAAATCCATCTTCGAGCATATGGTCCAGGAAAGAATATCAGTGAATATTTTGGAGGTAGACCAACAAAGATACAACTTATAAAACTGTAACGACCCAGTTGGTCGTTTCGAGAGTTATAGCCCTATTTTCCTCATTTCTGCTTATTTATGTGTTTTTCAGCTGTGTTGAGTTGTATTGAGTTGGTAAGTTTGGGTTCGTAGTAGTTTGGAGTGAAATGAATATTTACTCCCTTATTAGAAAGCTAAGTTAGGAAAGTCGACCGAAAATTTTGCTTATGAGTAAACGAATTCGGAATTTGATTGTTATGATTCAGTTAGCTTCGTTGGGTGGTTTTAGACTTAGGAGTGTGTCCAGAATACAATTTGGAGGCCCCTAGCTCATGTTATAGCCATTTAACAAAAACTAGAAATCTAAAGGCTAAATGTTCTAAAGTTTGACCACGGATTTGACTTTATTGATATCAGAGCCGGATTGAGATTCAAAAATTTTAATAGCTCTGTTATGTCAATTATGACTTGTGTGCCAAATTTGAAGTCATTCCGGATTCATTTGATATGTTTCACCACAAGTTTTTGTAAATTGAAAAGTTGAAGCTCATAAGTCCAACTGAGGTGTGAATTGTAGTGTCGACATTGCTTGGAATGATTTGAATCACCGAGTAAGTCCATATGATGTTTTAGGACTTGTTGATATAATTGGTTGAGGTCTCGAGGTCCTCGGGACGACTTCAGATGGTTAACGGAATTTAACTTGGACATTTCAAGAATGTTTCGACGCCGTTTCTTCAAAAATAAGTGGTACCGCACTAATCAAATGAGATCCAAATTCAGTTTCTATTGAAGAATTAGATCCGTATAGAAATTTTGGAGCCATAACAAAAAGAATCGTCGAATTTGGACATCGTATGAGAGAGTTATGCACATTTTCGTGACGGAAAAAAATAATTTTCCATCGCCAGCGCCCAGGAGAGCGCTGGGCGCCAGGATTTTTTGAGCTACTAGAATAAGCTCCATGGGAAGCGCCTGGCGCCACCTGTGGCGTCCGAAGCATAAAACTCTTTAAAACAGGGGTTTTTGGCCATTTTTGACAAAAATAGAGTTGGGGGAGCTCAGTTTTGGCGATTTTCAGACGGGTTTTCACGAATTTGAACGAGGTAAGTGTTCTTTATCCTAAATTCTTTATAGATCATGATTCCATACTCAATTATATCATGAATCCATGAATTTATTAAAGAAAAATCAGATTTTTATCAAATTTTTCAAAAATATAAATTTAAGATTTGAAAGCCAATCTGATGTCGAAACTCGATAATTTTTGTATGGTTGAACTCGTATCGGAACGGGTGTTCGGATTTTATGAGTTTCATCGGATTTTGAGACGTGGGCCTGGGGGCCGGGTTTTGGCCAATTATGGATTTTTGGCCTAATTATGTAGTTTTTATTGCGGAATTCGATTCCTTCGCCTATGTTGATAGAAGCATTATGGTTTTGGTTAGACTATGAGCTTTTGGAGACCGAGTCCAGAGACGGGGGCATCCTGAAGTAGGATTTTACGCTGTTGAGGTAAGTAACAGTTTTAACTCTGGCTTTGAGGGTATGAACCCGAAGAAATTGATATCATGTGATTGTTTGGTGGTGATACCCATGCTAGGTGACAGGCGTGTGGGTGTGCACTGCGAAGAATTGAGACTTGGTCCGTCCCGTGAGGCTGTGAGGCCTAATGGCTATTATCTGTGGTTTATGTTTACTTGTTGTTGAACTTGTTTGCCTTCATGTTAGAGATCATGTTTAGGCTTTATTCATGCTCAATATATTATTTGAGCTCAGTTGTAGGAGTTATTGTACACGTTTACCTCGGTATCTATTACTTGCTAATATGTTGTGATACTTGATGTGGGATGTGTCCCCTTATTTGTTGATGATGGTGAGGCTAGTGCGGTACACGATTGAGTGAGACTGATGGTCTGTTGTGAGGATATTAATACCATAGCGCGTGAGCTGTCTGCGTAGCACGTGAGCTGTCCGTGCAGGTCCAGATATTGATACCATAGCGCGTGAGCTGTCCGCCTAGCACGTGAGCTGTCCTGCGAATCCAGGTATTGATATTATGGCACGTGAGATGTCCGTGCTTAGAGCATATTATGGTACGTCAGCTGTCCGTGCCTAGAGCTTGGGCTTTGGGAGTCCCTCCGGAGTTGAGTGTATTGAGTGTTGATTGCTGAGTGCGAGTGATGAGTGAAGAAGTGACACTGATGTGAGATAGTATTTATTTGTGTGGTTGCTGCATTATCTGTTAAGTTTCTTTGTGGCAATTACAGAGTTATGGAATTTACATGTTTATTCCTGTTTTTTTTTTTAAATTGTGAAATAAATAATTAGACTGTTTTACTTAACTCGTAACTAATACTCAGTTCCTTAGTTATTTCTGTTACTACTGAGTCGGTTGTACTCATACTACACCCTTATCTATATGTGCAGATCCAGGTGAGTTGGAATGCTGCGATCGTTGAGTTCAGGCCGGTTATCCGTGGAGACTGCAAGGTAGCTGCTAGCATCCACGGGACCTTGTTACTCCTTTTGTCATTTCTTCTTTTGGACAATTTATATATCTTAGCTCATAATTTTAGACGCTCATGACTTAGTGACACCCCGTTGTTTGGGGCCGTGTCTGCACTTTATATTAATATTATTTAGAATTGATTTAGTTTATGAGAACTTTAAATGTCGATATTGTTTTATTAAATTCTTAAAATCAATTAATAGTAATATTTCGAGAAGTAGATTTGCCTAGTAACACAATAGGCGCCATCATAATCATGTATGGATTTTGGGTCGTGACAAAAACAAGTAGAATTGACCAGAAAAGAAGCAAATGAGCATGTGAAAGAAGTTAAAAGGGTTGCTATGAAACAAGTCGAAGAAGTTAAAAGGGATGCTGATGAAAAAGTTGAAGAAATCAAGAAAGAAACTGATAAAAAACTAGTGGAGATGAAAAAACGATGGAAAAAAATTTCAACTATTACTTGCAACTCAAAATCGTCAGCAAAATGATGCAGATCAGATCGTAAGTAACTTATTATACAATTTACTATATCTTTTTATATTATCCTTACAAAAATTTGTTCTTATATAACAAGTAAAATTTATTTTTTTGGCGAAATTTGTTGTACTATTTTCTTACATATTTTTTAATTATTGTTGCAGGTTGTGGAGCAGTGATGGAAGCATCAAGATTGAAGAGGACATGAATAATTATTATTTCTTTTGTTATGGCTTGTTGATATGTTTGAGTAAAATAATATTGCACTATTTTGAATGATATTATTGAACATTTATTAAGTTTTTTTAATATTGCATTTATTAAATAATTACAATTGGAGGTATATTTCATGCCAAAAAATGGATTCTTACCTATATTATATGAATTATTGTGGCTAACAGTATTTGAGGATAAACTTTCATTTAGTAGCTATGAATTTTTGAATCGTAGCTATACATTTTTATTTTCATAGCAAATGAAGTAAATCTTTTGCCTTAATTTTGTGTTTTGTGACAAAAGGTATTGAATTTAGCTATGTATTTCAATTTGTAGCTAAATATATATATTTGTAATTGCTACGTATCACAAAAATGGCTACATATTTTTATTTTTGGTAGCAAATAAGGAAAATGTTTTGCCATAATAAGATATATCTCATGGCTAAAAGTATGATTTTTAGCTACAATAGACAAATATTTGTGGCAAATACGTCAATTCATTGCTATGAAGTTTTTATCTGTAGCTGAACACGAGTACTATTGCCACTGAACTTAAGCGAAAGAAATAGTCATAAAATTTAAAGTTACGTGACAAACAAATTAAATCTTTTGCTACAATACAACACTTTGTAGCTACAAAATAAAGATAACTATACATTTTATTTGTCGTGGCAATAGATTAAAATTATTGCTATAATCATCTTTTCCGTGGCAAAAGTGTATTATCATCACAGCTAGAACACAAAAAGATTCCATAGCAATAAATATTAGTCTTAGCCATAGATCATATAAAGTTTGTAGCTAACTTTTAGTTACGCCACTACTTGCTACGAATGCTACGGAAAAAAAAAATTGTGGCTAAAGTGTTTAGGTACCGAAATTTTTATATTTAGCTACAATATATATTATAGCTATATATGCATAATGTTGAAGTGGATCATTATTCACAAAGATAAAGCAATATTATTCTTTCTTCCTCGCTTACATTATTGTTCATCGGCTTGTTATCTTTTATCTGTACTTGCATTTATCAGTTCGAGAGTACTTCGACTCCAGGGTCGAGTTTCTGTCTACATAACTGGTTTGCTTTATTTACAGTTTAATCCTATCGTTTATCTTTATATTTATCAATTGATGCTGAGTGAAATCACATATCCTTAAAACCACAATATAAGTTTAATTGCTATTCAAATTTTAGGGTAAGCATTCTAATTACAAATCAATTAGTGCAAGGGAAACTTAATATGCATGTACCAAGTTAGAAAAA
>ML283285.1:0-11152 GCA_005239495.1 Nicotiana undulata
ACTCGATCGAATATAGTATCGAGTGCCAGTCGTGCCTCCCCTAGTTTGGGGCGTGACAATATTTTCTAGAGAGAGAGGAATAAGCCCCAACCATTTTTCTCATCAATTCTTCCCCAATTTTGAAGATTCAAGAAAGCCATTCTCCAGGCCATCAACTATCCAGGTAAGTCCTTGTCCTAAGCTCTCATGCAATGTACCATCATATATATATTTTATTGCAGGACCATTTCTGAAGCAAAATATAAAACTGAATGGAAACTAATGCTGAATAAACATCAATATAAAGCAGGGCCGGAAAGGCCATCATAATTACTACAACTGACAAACCAACAAAATATATATACAAGGCCTACAAGCCCAACATACTGCACTAACTGACAGATTATGTCTACAAGCATCAATTGATGGATGTACTGTGATCGGAATAGGGCCCCGACCTACCCATAACATACACACACACACACACACACAAGATGTATACAAAACTCTAGACCCGGAACTTCCGAAGGACGTGGAGCTAACCGATAAAGCTGAACTTGGGAAATACCTACTCAGCAAGTCTACCCGTCTGTGTGTTTGAACCTGCACGCATGCAGCGTCCCAAGAAAAAGGGACGTCAGTATGAAATAATGTACCGAGTATGCAAGGCAATAAAATAACTGAAAGCTGAAACTGAACTGATAATATAATAACTAAAATTAACTCGTAGTCAAAGATAATTTGAAGATATGCTTACCTGCTGATACTGACTCAACTCAACTCTCTCAATATAGTAAGTAAAATAGTTGTCCGGCCCTATACGGCTCGGTATATATATAACTGCTTTGCCGTAGTAGACTCGCTCATAGGCGCTCGACCATACTAGGCTATGTATCTCGGCCAACTAGGTTCGCTCATAGGCGCTCGACCATAGTAGGCTCGGTATATAACTTACCATCAGATCAGAGGTTGCCTAATAGCGGCCTACCCACCTATTGTAGCTCGATGGTGGTGAAAATACTATAGTACTGTAAGAAAACACACACATACCCTTTGCTCTCTTGACCGTAAGAAAACAATACTCAATTGAATAGAAGGTCTCGATAAGGGAGAATACTGTAACATATGAGACTAGGATAATGTATATAAATTCGGGAGTATGAACTTCTCTTTATGTCTCTTCATCAAACACATGTTATTACGAGATCATGCTAAAATGAAGGAAGGTCTTAGCATATATGAAGTAGGGAAAAATCTGTATGATATTCTTGAAAAAGATTGCACCGTACTCCCTTAGAATCGCAAAAATCCTGTTGCTATTATAATATGGAGTTCGTATGAATTTCCAAATACCCTCCTTTCGTTCTTGGCTTTTCCTTTCCATGTAACTCCCTTACCAAATGAATCTTGATGTTAATTCAAGATAAGTGAAGGAATGACTAGTATAACTCCCTTTCAACGTGTTTGCATGGAATGGATTAGTATATTATCCATGTGTCCTCTTAATCCAATGGTCTAAAGGCAAGAGTCACTTAGTTTGAAGAGGGGGCTTCCACATAATGAAATTTATTCTTTATCTAATAATTCCATAATTAATTACGTAATATTTCATTACTCAATAATTAATCAATTACTCAAATAATTAAGAATTATCTCAACTTACTTAAAATACTATATACTTTTAATATACCTTGTACACCTTACAATCATGGTCATGTAGTAGCTTGTATGACACTAGTCCATAAATTTCGGGTATTATAGCTCGCACCGTATTTTATCCCAAATCAACAACCTTCAACGAAACTCATTTTTTTTGATTCGTTTACCCTTTATCTTTCTTGTAACTTACTTATTGCTTGTTATAAATAGCATAAATGCTTATAATCTCAAGAAATCTCATACCCGAGTCTACGTCAATTAATTGAAGATGAAACTTTAACGTACGAAAATGCGAGATATAATATCCTTCTCCCCTTAGAAACATTCATCCTCGAATATTTACTCTTAGAGATTTTGGGAAATTTTTTGCTAGAGTCTCCTCCGCACACTAGACTAAACCAACATGTACGCAGCTAGAAAACATACTATACATGCAACACATGGCCAATGTCTATAAATAGCAAAACTTGGCCTCACACAGTTGTCCATTATAATTCTGAAAGTAAACAAATAAGAGCTTACATAATGACCTACTGGCCTGAATAGAGTTGTGCTGAGGTATCCCACCTCAAGCCATATCTTCATTTTGAAATAGGTGGGGGTACTAAGACTTCATTTCTTCATATGCTTCCCATGTAATCTCTTTCACATTCTTGCTTCTCCATAAAACCTTCACGGAGGCTACCTCCTTATTTCGTAGCTTACGGATTCGTCGGTTTAGGATGGAAACTGGAATTTCCTCGTATGACAAGTCCTCAGTAATCTGTACATCATATGTGGGAACCACTCAAGTAGGATCGCCAATGCACTTCTATAAAATAGATATGTGAAAAACCGGACTAACATACTTTAGTTCCGAGGGCAATTCTAACTCATAAACTACTTGGCCCACTCTCCGAATGATCCTATAAGGCCCAATATACCGTGGGGTAAGCTTGCCTTTCTTTCCAAACCTCATCATCTCCTTCATAGGTGACACCTTTAAGAATACCCAGTCATTAACCCCGAACTCTAAGTCTTGTCTCCGCATATTAGAATATGACTTCTAACGACTTTGGGTTGTCAACAGTTGCTCCCGGATAAGCTTTACTTTCTCTACGTCCTGCTGAACCAGGTTTGGCCTATGTAACCCAGATTCTCTAACATCAAACCACCCTATAGGAGATCTGCACTTATGCCCATACAAAGCCTTGTACGGAGCCATCTGGATACTGGAGCGGTAACTTATATTATATGCAAACTCGATAAGAGGTGAATGTTCATCCCAACTTCTTTAAAAATCCAACACATATGCTCGTAACATATCCTCGAGCGTCTGAATTATGCGCTCAACTTGTCCATCAGTTTGTGGATGAAAAGTTGTGTTGAGATTCACCTAATTCCCCAGACCTCTCTGAAATGACCTTCAAAAGTGTGTTGTGAACTAGGCCCCACAACCAAATATAATAGTTACTCGTACTCCGTGTAGCCGCACTATCTCCTTAATATATAACTTTGCATAATTTCTGTTGTATATGTAGATCTGACAGGTAGGACATGAGCTGATTTCATGAGCCTATCTAATATCACCTATATAGAATCAAACTTACGATGAGAACGAGGTAAACCTGTGACAAAGTCCATGTTTATCGCCTCCCATTTCCACGTCGGGATCTCTATAGTTTGCATCAGCCCTCCGACTTCTAGTGCTCTACCTTCACCTGCTGGAAACTAGGACACTGAGCGACAAACTCAACAATGTTTTTCTTCATATCGTTCCACCAGTTCACATCCTTAATGTCATGATACATGTTTCCCGACCCGCGATGAATGGAGTACCACGAATAATGTGCCTCTGACATAATCCTGTCTCGTAGACCTGCTACATTTGGAACACATAGACGACCCCTATATCTGAGAACCCTATCTCCCTTGAGCTCTGATAACGGCTTCCTCTACTGCGGAACTCACTCTCTCAACTCGACTAATTCTGGTCCACGTACTCCCTCTCCTTTACTTCAGCTATGAGAGATGATTTTGCAGTATTTTGGAGTACAACTCCACCATTGCAAGAGTCTACTAACCTAATCCACAAACAAGACAATTGATGAATCTCTCTTATTAATTGTCTTTTATCGGCCTCTAAATGTGCTAAGCTACCCATAGATCAGCGACTTAAAGCATCTGCTACAACATTAGCTTTCCCTAGGTGCTAGAGAATGTTAACATCATAATCTTTCAATAACTCAAGCCATCGCCTCTGTCGCAAATTCAACTCCTTTTGCTTGAAATATATTGAAGGCTTTTATGATCTGTGAATACATTAACATGAACACCATATAAATAATTCTGCCATATCTTAGGTGCATGGACAACCGCAACTAACTCACGGAAGTGGGTCGAATGATCCGCTCGTGCTTCCTTAAGTGCCTTGAAGCATACGCAATTACCTTCCCATGTTGCATCAGGACACACACTAACCAGACACCCGAGGCATCACAATACATGGCATAACCATCTGGACCATCTGGAAGTGCTAGAAGTGGCGCTAAGGTCAACCTGTTCTTAAGCTCTTAGAAACTCTGCTCGCAAGCCTCTGTCCACTGAAACATAGTTTCTTTCTACGTCAACTTCGTCAATGGTGCCGAAAGGGAAGAAAACCCCTCT
Organism: Nicotiana undulata; assembly: GCA_005239495.1. Lineage (NCBI taxonomy): Eukaryota > Viridiplantae > Streptophyta > Magnoliopsida > Solanales > Solanaceae > Nicotiana > Nicotiana undulata. The sequence continues at coordinate 4,285 of ML283285.1, forward strand.
AGGAACCTCTGGTAGTATCCTGCTAAGCCTAGAAATCAACGAACCTCTGTCGGAGTGGTAGGTCTAGGCCATGATTTCACAGCCTTAATCATCTGAGTGTCTACCTTTATACCTCCATCGGATACAATGTGCCCCAAATATGTTACAGACTTCAACCAGAACTCACATTTAGAAAACTTAGCATACAATTTACTATCACGAAGGGTTTGGAGTATCGCTCACAGGTGGTCCGCATGCTCATCCTCTGAACGAGAATAAGCCAAAATATCATCAATAAACACTATCACTAAAAGATCTATAAATGACTGGAATAGGCTATTCATCAAGTCCATAAATACGGTAGGTGCATTCGTCAACCCGAAAGACATGAAAAGCAACTCAAAGTTCCCATATCGGGTCCTGAAGGCTGTCTTGGGAATATCTTTCTCCCGAACTCTGACCTAGTGGTACCTCGACCTCAAATCTATCTTCGAAAATCATCTAGTTCCCTACAACTGATCAAACAAGTCATCTATCCTTGTAAGTAGATACTTATTCTTAATAGTTACCTTGTTCAACTGCCTATAATCGATACACATCCTCAGCGAGCCGTCTTTCTTCCACACAAACAGTACCGGTACACCCCAAGGTGAAGTATTGGGCCTGATGAAACCTTTATCCATAAAATCTTTTAACTACTCCTTCAACTCCTTCAATTCGACATGTGCCATTCTATACCGAGGGACGAAATTGCTTGAGTTCCCAGAAGCAAATCGATGCCAAAATCAATCTCTCGCTCTAGAGGAACACCTGGAAGTTTATCTGGAAATACATACATGTACTCTTTGACTACTGGAATAGACTTAAGTGTAGGTATCTCAACATATGCATCTCTAACTCGCACAATATGATAAATGCACCCTTTTGTGATCATTTTCCTTGCCTTCAGATAGGAAATAAACCTACCTCAGGGCGTCGTTGTATTACCTACCCATTCAAGGAATGGCTCACCCGGAAAATGAAATTTAGTTGTCTTTGCTTGACAATCAACTATGGCATAGCAAGATGCAAACCGGTCCATGCCCATGATAGCATCAAAATCCAACATCTCTAGCTCAACTAAGTCGGCTGAGGTCTGACGACTACAAACTGTCACTGTACAACCTTGGTAAACCCGTCCAGCAATAATCGATTCTCTGACAGGTGTAGTTACTACAAAAGTATCATATCAAACTTCCCTGCGACAAATGGGGTAATATACGATAAAGTAGATCCTGGGTCTAGCCAGTCATAAGCATTGTGAGAGAAAATGGTCAACTTACCTGTCACACCGTCTGGTGATGACTCCTGGTCCTGTCGACCCGCTAAAGCATAACTACGATTCTGGTTACTACCTGAACTGGAACCTCTACCTCTGCCTCGACCTCTACCACCCAAAGACTGAGACTCGCGCCCTGAAGGATGCACAAACATAGATGATCATTTTGCTGAACTTGCTCGTTGTGCCATACCCCCAGAATCTCTATTGGGCAATCCCGCATCATATACCCTGGACGTCCACATGTATAACAAGCATCGAAACTGGCTCGACATTGGCCCTAATGTCCTCTACCACAGATGTCACACCTCGGCGAAAATGACCATATCTACCCTGAACCTTGCTATCGCTGCAAATTCGATGCCTATGAGCTCTCACCTGGTCCCGACTGTGTATAACAGTCATACTTGTAACCCTGTAACTGAGGTGGCTGAGTCCTAGGTGGTCGTTCAAAATACTGGGGCCTATAACTACTCTGAGACTTCTCCTGAGACCTGGCGAATCTCATCCTCTTATGTTGTCCTGACTCAGTCCTCTATGTACCCTGCTGCCGATGTCTGCCCCTTTCTATATTTTGGGAGAATGTCTGAAGCCAGGAGATGTACATACTATCCTGCAATACAGCGTTGGCACATGCCTAGGTCAACTATGGGGCCAACCCTGCTATAAACCTGTGAATCTTGTCCCGCATAGTAGCAACTATGGATGGTGCATATCTGGCCAATGAGTCAAAACGAAGACTATACTCTCGAACATTCATATTGCCCTGATTGAGGGCTAGAAACTGATCGACTCGAGCCTATCGAATCTCCCGCGGTAATTACTGGTCAATGAAGGCATCTGAAAAGTTATCCCAAATAGCTAGAGGTGCATCACACCCCCTGGACGTTTCCCATCCCTCGTACCAAAGGATGGCTATTTCTCGGAGTCGAAAAGCTGCTAGCTCAACTGCTTCTTTCTCTGTCGAATGCATAACCCAAAAGATTGTGTGAAGTTGATCTATGAATTCCTGCAAGTCCTTCCTCTGATCTGTCCCCGTGAACTCTGTGGGACTCAAAGCAATAAACTCTCGGACCCTTGAACTCCCAGACCGCTAAGAAGATCATGCACTAGCGGATGTCCTAGCCTGTTGCTGGGTAGCTACCAAGTGTGTCAACGAATGCACCGCACTGCTCAAGTCCTGATCCAATGTAAGCGGAGGGAGAACTGGATATGCTGTCTCCCTAGGAATCTCCTCACGTGATAGAGGAGCCGGTAATGGCTGAGTAGGGATCTCTCTTTAGGCCTCCGATCGGGCTCTATCTATTGGGGGTACCTTGCTGGTCCCCTCAACTACTCATGTATCTCTCCTCTGGCTAGCCGTATCCTTCCTAGTCATCGTCATTTGTTCATGCAAATGCCAACACGTAAGTTTAACTCAAATTTCCTATAAATCAGTTCTACAACACAATTTAGATTCGAAAGAAGAATAACAAACTTCTAAATTCCCTGTAATCCCCTGCTTATATAATGTGGTTCACAACATATCTATAAACAAGACCCCACTAAACACGACTTGTAGACTCCCTAGGACAGAACTGCTTTGATACAAATTTTGTCATGCCTCGAACCGGGGGGGGGGGGGGGGGGGGGGGGGGGGGGGGGGGGGGGGGGGGGGGGGGGGAGGCCAGATCGACACCCGGTGCCTCACCTATCCTTGTGATTAAGGGACCCTAAACATATAATGTCATACTTAGTCCATTGGCCACCTTTCAAGACAATTTGTGAAGCCAAATATAAAACTTAATGGAAGCTAACGCTGACTAAAAATCAATATCAACCTGGACCGACAAGGCCGTCATAGCTACAACAGCTAACAAACCAATAAAATATATATACAAGGCCTACAAGCCCAACATACTGCACTAACTGACATTTTATGTCTACAAGCCTATACTGATGGATGTACTGTGATCGGAATAGGGCCCTAACCTACCCATAACCTATATATATATATACACAAGATGTATATAAAACTCTAGACCCGGCAACTTTGAAGGACGTGGAGCATACTAATAAAGCTATACTCAGGCAACACCTACTGAGGAGGTCTACCCGTCTGTATGTCTGGGCCTGCACCCATGAAATGCAGCGTCCCCATAAAAAGGGATGTCAGTACGAAATAATGTACCAAGTATGTAAGGCAATAAAATAATTGAAAGCTGAAACTTAACTGATAATATAATAACTGAAAGTAGCTGAAAGTCAAAGATAATTTGAAGATATGCTTACCTACTGATACCAACTCAACTCTCTCAATATAGTAAGAAAAATATATGTTCAGCCTATAAGGCTCGGTATATATATAATTGCTCAGTCGTAGGAGTCTCGCTCATAGGCACTCCACCATACTAGGCTCTGTATTTCGGCCAACTGGGCTCGCTCATAGGCGTTTGACAATAGTAGGCTCGGTATATAACTTACAATCTGATCAGTGGTTGCCCAATAGGGGCCTTCCCACCTATTATAGCTCGATGGCAGTGAAAATACTGTAATACTATATATATATATATAAAACCTCTGCTCTCTTGACCGTAAGAAGACAATACTCCATTGAATAGAAGGTCTCGATAAGGGAGAATACTGTAACATATGAGACTAGGAAAATGTATATAAATTCGGGAGTATGAACTTCTCTTTATGTCTCGTCATCAAACACATGTTGTTACGAGATCAAGTTAAAATGAAGGAAGGGCTTAGCCTTAACATACCTAAAGTAGGGAAAATTCCGTATGATATTCTTGAGAAAGATTGCACCGTACTCCTTTAGAATCGCAAAAATCCTGTAGCTATTATAATATGGAGTTCGTATGAATTTCCAAATTCCCTCCTTTTGTTCTTGGATTTTCCTTTCCATGTAACTCCCTTACCAAATGAATCTTGATGTTAATTGAAGATAAGTAAAGAAATGACTAGTATAACTCACTTTATATATGTTTGCATGGAATGGATTAGTATATTATCCATGTGTCCTCTTAATTCAATGGTCTAAAGGCAAGAGTCACTTAGTTTGAAGGGAGCTTCCACATAATGAAATTTAATCCTTATCCAATAATTCATTAATTAATTAGGTAATATCACATTACCTAATAATTAACCAATTGTTCACATAATTAAGAATTATTTCAACTTACTTAAAATACTTCTCTCTTTTAACATACCTTGTACACCGTACTAACATGGTCATGTAGTATCTTGTATGACACTAGTCCATAAATACTGGGTATTATAGCTCGGACCGTATTTTATCCCAAATCAACAACCTTCAATGAAACTCATTTTCTCATTTATCCTTTATCTTTCACGGTGTCGCGCCCTTTTTCTCGCAAAATCGGGTTTCGAAATTGATAACTCTTTTAAAAGGAAGGAAGGTTTATTAAAAGAGAGCCCCCACTTAACGTATTAAGGTGCATTAGGGCATCTATTTGCAAATGACTCGGATTTACTAGTTTGCGTCACCAAAGATCGGGCAAGAGCTCAAATTACCTCGAGGAGAAGGTGTTAGGCACTCCTCGAGGTCCACAATTGTGGTATTAGTGGAGGAGATTGGTGTAGACGGCTAGGGTTTAGGGCAGTGAGGTGAGATCATTCGAAGGCGGCGGCCGATGCAAAATGGCTAGGGTAAACCGGAATGGGGGGGGGGGGGTTTGGATAATTAAAACGGACAGGTGTAACGTAGACCGTTGATCTCAGAGATCAACGACCATGATTTAAAGGGGTTCTAGGTCGGGTAGTTAATTGGGTAAGGGTAATTGGGCCAGAGGTAATTGGGCAGGTGATAATTGGGTAGGTTTGGGTCCGAAATTGATTGCAAATTGAGGCCAAATTTTAAATACCCAAATTTAATTAATAAATAATTTATAAAAAATAATAAATAAATAACAAAAATATCATTCATGCATAAAAACAAATAAAAATAGTTATTTAACATTATAAAAGGACAAAAAGATTATTTTGGCATAAATAAAGTTATTATAAATACATATACGCTTTTACTGCTAATGCAATTTTAGTATTTTTAAAAACCAAAAATGCAAATGTAATTATGCTAAAATATTTAATATCTAATATGGATGTAAATGATGAAATTAGGTCATAAAATATTTTGTGACGTAATTAATGAGTATTTATATAATAAAAATACAGGAATAAATTGATTTAAAGCCTTCAAAACATATAGAAAATTATGAAAAAAACTTNTATATATATATATTTTTTTTTTTTTTTTTTTTTTTTTTTTTTTTTTTTTTTTTTTTTTTTTTTTTTTTTTTTTTTTTTTTTTTTTTTTTTTTTTTTTTTTTTTTTTTGAATAAATATGAGGGAAAAATTAGGTATCAACAACTGCCCCTTTTTATCCGAGAAGGATGAAAGAGTTGTCGGTAAAGATATGATGACCGATTTTGAACGAATGGAATGGTTTGTGAAATACAGGCAGCACTCTGGTCTTTGAGCTGCCTACGTATCCCTGGTATTACAGGAATCAGGCTATGTGTAGTCCTGGGTCCAACGGTGGAACAAACCGATGGAGTTGTAGTAAGAACAGACAGAATATTCGGAACAAAACAAACCAGGATTGGGAAAGGTTATGGATACTTGAGTGGGTATCAGATGAGAATGGGTGACGAATGATGATCGATTACGTTTGAAATAATTGAAGGATATGAGCGCTGAACGGAAACCGGAACGAAGATTGCTTACCAAAGATCGGGCAAGGGCTCAAATTACCTCGAGGAGAAGGTGTTAGGCACTCCTCGAGGTCCACAATGGTGGTATTAGTGGAGTAGATTGGTGTAGACGGCTAGAGTTTAGGGCAGTGAGCTGAGATAGTTTGAAGGCGGCTACCGATGCGAAATTGATAGGGTTAACCGGGGGGGGGGGGGGGGGGGGGGTTTGGATAATTAAAACGGACAGGTGTAACGTGGACCGTTGATCTCAGAGATCAACGACCACGATTTAAAGGGGTTCTAGGTCGGGTAGTTAATTGGGTAAGGGTAATTGGCTAGGGGTAATTGGGCTGGTGATAATTGGGGAGGTTTGGGTCCGAAATTGATTGCAAATTGAGGCCAAACTTTAAATACCCAAATTTAATTAATAAATAATTTATAAAAAAATAATAAAAAAATAAAAAAATATCATTCATGCATAAAAACAAATAAAAATAGTTATTTAACATTATAAAATGACAAAAAGATTATTTTGGCATAAATAAAGTAATTATAAATACATATACGCTTTTATTGCTAATGCAATTTTAGTATTTTTAAAAACCAAAAATGCAAATGTAATTATGCTAAAATATTTAATATCTAATATGGATGTAAATGATGAAATTAGGTCATAAAATAATTTGTGACGTAATTAATGAGTATTTATATAATAAAAATACAGGAATAAATTGATTTAAAGCCTTCAAAACATATAGAAAATTATGAACAAAACTTTTCACCCTTGTAAATCAAATGATGATGCATATGCACTATTTTTAAAGTGTATATATATATATATATATATATATATATATATATATATATG